>CM053026.1:581738623-581851489 GCA_028564925.1 Lithobates sylvaticus | reverse complement strand
CTCGGTCTTTGTAACAAGTAGAACACAAGTGACCCTTACAGCAAACAGGCTGTTTTTGAAATGTGGCAAAAGCAGGGCAGAATTTACCAAACCTAAGCTTATGGCAGGAGAAGGAGAGAACTTGTTCTATGGCTGAAGGGCACGAGAACCACATACCAACTACATCACATTACAGGAGTCCCCTGCAGTCTACAATAATCTTCTATAGCTCACATTATGTTCACACAGACATGCAGGGGTGAATAGTTTGCTGTGTTCAGAGATGGTTATGGGTAGGTTTACACTGGGAATCGCACAAAAACATGCTGTGCGTTCCTGTGCAATTCACATGCAGTTCTGTGAGGTGCAATTTCAGCCCATTTATTTTGAATAGGCTGAAACAGCACTGCAACGCAGCAAAAGTGGTGCTTGCACCACTTTTCAAACTCACAGCAACTGCATCGCATGGTACTTTTGTACATCACACAGAATGCGCCTTTCCCATACTGCATTCTGGTGTGAGCTGACCCGAAATGGTCTGTACTATGGCTGTGTACAGACTGGCTAATAAGCAGTGTCCACTTTGTGTGCAGCCAAAACTCTGCAGAAAGTCTGACCCAGGATGCGCACGGTCTGCATGCAAGGTCAGTTGGAGGCCCTGTTCACATATAAACACTCAGTTGAGCAGTTACATGTGAACAGAGGCACAGACCATTCATTTGTACAGAGTACAGATGTAACAGCAGCTGACCCTGGATGTTGCCTTTATCCTTCCTAAGGCTGGATTCACACCTATGCATTTTGCAGATTTTCACTACAGTCTATTTAACATGGTTTACTATGGAACACGTTCTGTAGTGCAAATCTGCAAAATGCAAAAAGCACTAAAAATGCATAGGTGTGAATCCGGCCTAAGCCTGGGTTCACACTTGTCCACTGTATTGTTAGGGCAAATGATTGATTGTGATTCAGCAGGGATCAGCCTAATGTAGATCCATCTACTTCTTGCTTGACAGACATTCATCTAATGATTAACTTTTGTCTAACGGGAATGTTGGAAAAATTTTATTTGATTCAATCAGTGGCTGCAGCTCTTATCAGTGTATTCTGAGAATGGAGGAGACCCCGCTGTCAGAGTACAATAACACAGAAGGGGTGATTTCTCGATCCACCTCACTTGAGGTCAGTCTTATGCCGCGTACACACGTGCAGACTTTTGCCGGCGGACCTAGTCCAGCGGACAATCCCGCGGGACTTTCCAGCTAGGTCCGCTGGACTTTCCGAGCGTGTGGACTTGCCCACACACGCACGGACTTCTCCAGCGGATAATCCGCCGGCCAAAAGTCCGCGGGACTTTTGAAAATGAACGGACTTGCCCACACACGGAGCAGTCCGTTCAATTTGAACGTAACTTCAGGTTACGTAGCTAGCGTAGGCAGTAAATGCCGCCGCGCTAGCTCTGTAAGCTGGCATGGATTTAAAGGGAATCCCCACGCCGAAAAAACGGCGTGGGGGTTCCCCCCAAATCCAAGTCAGACCCTCATCCGCGCACGCAGCCTGGCAGGCCAGGAAAGTGGTGGGGATGAACGAGCGCCCCCCCTCCTGAGCCGTACCAGGCCGCGTGCCCTCAACATGGGGGGTGCCCTGGGGAAAGGGGGGCCGTGCGGCCCCCCCACCCCAAAGCACCTTGTCCCCATGTTGATGAGGACAAGGGACTCTTCCCGACAACCCTGGCCGTTGGTTGTCGGGGTCTGCGGGCGGGGGCTTATCGGAATCTGGGAGCCCCCTTTAATAAGGGGGCCCCCAGATCCCGGCCCCCCACCCTATGTGAATGAGTATGGGGTACGATGTACCCCTACCCATTCACCTAAGGTGTAAAATGTAAAGTAAAAAAAAACACCCACACTTTTAGGGGGGGCGTGGCGACCGAGCTCTGAGATGGCCGCTTGATCTGAGAGCTCCGCTTGCCAGCCAGAGAGATCGCTCTACATCCGAGCATTCCAGCACACAAATCGGCCATAAAACGACTCCAGCACACGGCCGGGCGGCGAGGAGATGACTAAAAGAAGAAAGAACGCACCGCAGCCACAAAAGATGGCAAACTTCTTCACAGCCAAGTCCCGCGGGCCTGCGCAAGATGGCGGCGGAGGCCTGAAGCCGCCGCGCTCTAACGAACAGACTGCACAGCACAGGCAGGGAAACGGAGGTACCCGCACACCGCAAGGACACATCCACCACCTCAGCGAACCCTCCTCAGGCACATCTAGCCCCTCCACGAGAAGCCCGGCGAAATCCAAACCCAGGCTGTCCTCGCCTGATAGGCCGCAGACCGCACAGGAGATGGAGGTAAGCGCCCAGCAGGGTTATGGGACAGAAGCATCACCATCTCCCCACTCTCTCGACCCCATAGCAAACTTCCCCACGGCAGACAGACCCATATCAGACACAATGCTGAAGGAAATGTTATTATCCCTCAGGTCTGCCCTGCACACTGACATGGTGAAGGGGATCAACCAGTGCCACAAAGAAGTGCAAGCTCTTGGGACTAGAGTAGACAGAATTGAGCACAAAATGGAGGAGTACACTACTAATTACAATGTGATGGTAGATGCTCATGCAGCACAAGGGGAGGACATAGAATGGCTGAAAAACAAGGTCTCTGACCTTGAGGACAGAAGCAGACGCAATAACATCAAACTGAGAGGAATCCCAGAATCTGTCCCAGCACCTCAACTCCTGCAATACGCCCAAACGCTATTCTCTACGCTAGTACCTGCCCTCACAGCTCAGGACTTAATTATCGACAGGATCCACAGGATCCCCAAGCCCTCTTTTTTGCCTGAAGGTACACCAAGAGACACCCTGCTGAGAATACACTTCTTTCACGTGAAAGAACAAATCCTTCAAGCAGCACGCAGACAAGATGCTATCCCACAACAATACGCAGACCTACAAATCCTACCGGATCTGTACAAAGAAGGCGCAACCTGGCCACCATCACTAAAGCCCTGAGGAACCACAGAATCCCACACAAGTGGAAGTACCCGGCCACCCTCATCATTACACACAACGGTGTGACGAAAGCTGTTGCCACCATGGAAGAAGGCATTGCCACACTACAACATTGGGGGATTCTCCCAGACCTAACAGCTCACCCCCCACCAATGCCACCGCCACAACCACAGCAGCTCCAGGAAGACTGGCAAGTAGTCTCACACAAGCGTAATAACAAGAAGAATGCTGGAAATAGCTCATGATCTACACATGAAGTATACTCAACCCTCTCTGGCTGAAGGAGTTCAGTTTAAACTCCTGACCCCCCGTTACCAAACTAGCAGACATGTCTGCACACGGATCGCTTTACAGATCTTTTTTTACATTTGTTCACCCCACCTTTGTCTCGTTTTACCTTTTTTTTACCTCTTGTTTTAGCTACAGTGAAATACTACTCTGGACCTCACCCTCCATCCTCTTAGTGACGTTTACTACTACCATGATGTCTGAACCGCACCGGAGACAGAACGGCCTCCACCACTGTGAGTACATGCGCACCACACCAAGCACACCTCCCCCCTGTCATCAACAATGTCTCTCACTTTTTTATCTCTGAATGTCAGGGGCCTGAACCACCCTGCTAAGAGGTTCTCCATGTGGCAGGAGGCCCACAAACACAAAGCAGACATACTCCTCATCCAGGAGACACACTTTCAACAGCAAAAAGCCCCTGCGTGCTCTAACAAAGCATACCCGCATATATTTTCAGCATGCACCCCGGACAGTAAAACAGGAGGAGTTATGGTGGCCATCAAAGACACTGTCTCCTTTACACTCAAAGACTCTTTCATAGACAGCAATGGTCGGTACATCATCATAACAGGAGACCTGGATAACATACCGATCACTATAGTGAACCTTTACACACCGAACAAACACCAAATACGGTTTATCAGACAAGTCTTAAAGAAAACCAGCTCACTACTGTATGGACGGCTTATTATTGGAGGTGACTTTAACCTTATTGCAGACCCTACGATGGACACCACCACTGCCAACCCGCAGACACCACGTAACCTGCTGAGTATCCTAAACACGCATGACTTGTTTGATGCCTGGAGGTGCCTCCATGCAAATGAAAGAAATTACACTTTTTTCTCCACAAGACACTGCTCGTATTCTAGAATAGATATGTTTGTAACTGACAAATGGCTTTTGCAGCGAGTACGATCAACTGAGATACATGATATCGGATGGTCCGATCACGCTGCAATCACGTTATCTCTTAACTTGCAGGGTGTCTCCCCCTCACCCCCTATCTGGCGATGCAACGTAAGACTACTCCAAGAACCTAAACTATTTCCGACTATATCCCAACATCTCATAGACTATTTTAAAATAAACGACAACCCTGACGCGAGTCCCTTCTCGATCTGGAATGCCCATAAGGCAGTCTTGAGAGGCATACTTATTCAATTGGGAGCGATAGAGAAAAAAAAATATAACACTAAACTAAACCAAATACTGACTGAAATCCAAACACTAGAAGCCACAAATAAAACATCCCCCACACCAGCCACAGCCACCACACTGTCCAACCTCAGGAATTCACTAAGAGAACTCCTTATACAGCAGTTTGACAAACACCTGAGAAGGTTACAACTTAATTCATATGCTAATGCCAATAGGGCAGGTAAATACCTAGCACAAAGAATAAAAGCAGCACGTACTAAAACTAAAATCGCATTCTTAGTTCACCACACCACACGCAACAAAATCTATAACCCAAAGGACATAGCGGATCAATTTGCTGACTATTACGGAGCCCTTTATAACCTGCATGCAGATGCTTCGACACCCCAACCGACCCCTGACAAAATCCAAAAATTCCTGCAGAAAATTAATCTCCCATCCCTGTCAAAAGAACACCTAGCCTTGCTTAATGCCCCATTCACTGTTCCAGAGATTGAAAAAATTACTTCATCATTACCGAATGGCAAATCCCCAGGACCCGACGGCTTCGGGAATGAATACTATAAAGTCTTTAACAGCCAACTTGCCCCACACCTACTCAAAGTTTTTCATAAAGCTAGTGAAACGTCCTCCTTCCCTCCTGAAATGCTGAAAGCCCACATCATAACACTCCCAAAACCAGGCAAAGAACCTACCACACCAGCCAACTTCAGGCCAATATCTCTCCTAAACTCGGATATAAAAATTTATGCAAAACTAATAGCGAAACGACTGACTGACATCATACCTAATATTATACCAAAAGACCAGATGGGATTTGTGAGGGGGAGACAGACCTCAGACGCCACGCGGCGTATTGTTAATATCATTCACTATGCTACGTCCACCAAAGCGCCTTCTCTGCTTCTATCCATAGATGCAGAGAAGGCGTTTGACCGCGTACACTGGAAATATATGGAAGCGGTTCTGACAAAATTTGGTTTTGAAGGCTCAATACTCACAGCCATAATGGCCCTTTACTCAAGCCCCTCGGCTCAAGTCTACACATCTGGTACTCTATCCAAAAAATTTGAAATCTCTAATGGTACTCGCCAAGGGTGTCCCCTCTCCCCAACAATATTCAACTTAATGATAGAACCGCTAGCGGAACACATGCGCACAAATGCTGCCGTAAAAGGCTTCCAGATAGGTGAGACGAAACAGGTCATAAATCTATTCGCAGATGATGTCATTCTGCTACTAACTGAACCACTGACCTCCCTCCCAAAAGCACATGAAGTTCTTTCGGAATTTGGATCAGTTTCTTACTACAAGGTAAACTTTACCAAATCCCAGATCCTGGACCTAGGGGTGCATGCGCAGGTCAAACACAAACTACAGAGCTCTTTGCCATATTCATGGACCAACAGATAAATAACCTACCTGGGCATATTAGTATCCAATAACACGTCCACATTAGCAGATATTAATCTCAAACCACTCTTAGCCAAATTGGATAAACAACTCACAGACATAGGTAAATGTGAAATCTCTTGGCTTGGCAGGATTGCGGCATACAAGATGTCTATATTACCACAAATCCTTTACATTTTCCGCTCTCTGCCAATTCCGATCCCAAAACACTACATATCTGCCCTTACGCAATCCGCCTGGAAATTCACCTGGGGTGGGAAAAGAGCCAGATGTCCACGTAGCAACCTCCTACCACACAAATCCGTGGGGGGAGCTGGTTATGTGGACATACAGGACTACTTGTGGGCCACTAGACTGGATCAACTAAAATACTGGTTTTCACACTCAGAATGCCCACTATGGGTCAACATAGAAAAAGCACTTACCCCCACGAATGACCTCATCTCGTTTCTCATGGGAGACGTATGGGATCCTTGGGAAACCAGAGGCCTACCTCCCACTCTGAAAGTAAATCTCCAAACCTGGAGATTTTTACTATCACACAAGACCACTGACAGCAAGGAGATTGCATACGAGTTCCCGATAGAACTATTGGAAGCCAAGATTCCACACCTCAAAACTACTAGCCTCAAATCACACAATATACACCATATACAAGACTTGATCACGAACAGTATACCCAAAAGTACAGCAGAAATAATGACCGAGTTTGACCTACACGGGGATCTATGGTTCTCTTGCACGCGCATTTCCCATTTCCTGAGAGCACACCCATTGCCTACCATAGCCATACCGTTAAAGATCTGGAGATTCTATTACGCAACAACGAATCCACACAAAGGTATATCCTTATTCTACAACTTCCTGAAAAACAAACGCGATTTTACCAAATCATCAGCTCTCAGCAAATGGGAAAAAGACCTAAACTCTGCCATCTCAGATGACCAATGGTTACACGCATTTAACACGATACAAAAGGCCTCACACTGTGTAAACCACTGGGAAATGACCCTGAAGATTGCCAACAGGTGGCATTACACACCATATAGACTCTCCGTCTTTTTTCCAGCTTCATCTCCACTATGCTGGAGACAATGCGGACACGTAGGTAACTTAATACATACCCTCTGGGAATGCCCAAGCCTAACCAGCATTTGGAACAAAACCTTCCAACTGATATCGGACCTCACCGGTATACTAACTACCCCCAACCCCTCGCTAGCGTTACTCCACATAGGACTAGAACCCTTCCCTCGAGAAGATAGAGCAATGGTAACTCACTTACTCCTAGCAACCAGAACTATCATACTTCGCAACTGGAAAAGTACTGTTGCCATTAATATATCCAAAGTCATAGATCTGGTTAATAAAAATCATTCCTTTGAAAGGCTAATTGCCATAAACTCGCTTCGATGCAAAAAATTTGATAGCGAATGGAAACTCTGGACTGATAAGTTTAAACGTATGTGAAACAACACTTTCTTGACGTAAAGTCACCGTTTTGTTATTGTTAATGTTAATGTTACTGTTAATACTATAAATCTTGTTTGCTATACGCATGATACGTCACTACTGCTATATTATGGAGTATTTTCACTGTAACCACAGTTTCTATAGGCGGTAACTCCGCTCACTGTACAACCCCTCCCTTTTTATTTTTTGTATTTCCCCCCCCCCCCTTCCCACCTCCCTTGACTCCCCATTCCCCATGTACTGTATGTTTTGAAAATTCAATAAAAAAGATTGATTCAAAAAAAAAAACACCCACACTTTTGAAAAAATATTTTATTGCACTGCTCCGGGGGTCTTCTTCCGTCTTGGGGGTCTTCTCGCCGGACTCCTCCGCTCTCTTCTGCTCTTTTACCTAGCTCTTTCACGAACGGAGGAGTCCGGCTACCTTCTTAGTCGTCGCCGCCGTCGTCTGGGGGTCTCGATCCGCCTTCGGGGGTCTTCCGGGGGTCTCTTCTGTTCTTGCGGCGGTCGTCGTCTTCCGCGCCGCCGGCGCCTTCTTCTTCTTGTCCTTCTTCTTGTTCTTCTTCTTCCGATGTTGACCCGACGCTCTCTCTGCCCGGAATGCCTGTGCCGCTCTGCGCTGGGACTTATATAGGGACATGGGGGACAGGGTCACATGTTCATGTCACATGGTGACCCCGCCCCCTTGCGATGTCACAGTCCCAGCATCCTCCGGGACTGTGACAACACAAGGGGGCGGGGTCACCATGTGACATGTGCATGTGACCCTGTCCCCATGCCCCTATATAAGTCTCAGCGCAGCGCGGCACAGGCATTCCGGGCAGAGAGAGCGTTGGGTCAACATCGGAAGAAGAAGAACAAGAAGAAGGACAAGAAGAAGAAGAAGGCGCTGGCGGCGCGGAAGACGACGACCGCCGCAAGAACAGAAGAGACCCCCGAAGGCGGATCGAGACCCCCAGACGACGGCGGCGACGACGAAGAAGGTAGCCGGACTCCTCCGTTCGTGAAAGAGCTAGGTAAAAGAGCAGAAGAGAGCGGAGGAGTCCGGCGAGAAGACCCCCAAGACGGAAGAAGACCCCCGGAGCAGTGCAATAAAATATTTTTTCAAAAGTGTGTGTGTTTTTGTACTTTACATTTTACACCTTAGGTGAATGGGTAGGGGTACATCGTACCCCATACTCATTCACATAGGGTGGGGGGCCGGGATCTGGGGGCCCCCTTATTAAAGGGGGTTCCCAGATTCCGATAAGCCCCCGCCCGCAGACCCCGACAACCAACGGCCAGGGTTGTCGGGAAGAGGCCCTTGTCCTCATCAACATGGGGACAAGGTGCTTTGGGGTGGGGGGGCCGCACGGCCCCCCTTTCCCCAGGGCACCCCCCATGTTGAGGGCACGCGGCCTGGTACGGCTCAGGAGGGGGGGGGGGGCGCTCGTTCGTCCCCACCCCTTTCCTGGCCTGCCAGGCTGCGTGCTCGGATGAGGGTCTGACATGGATTTGGGGGGAACCCCCACGCCGTTTTTTCGGCGTGGGGAGTCCCTTTAAATCCATGCCAGGTCACGGAGCTAGCGCGGCGGCAGTAACTGCCTACGCTAGCTACGTAACCTGAAGTCACGTGCTAAATGAACGGACTTGCCGATGAGCGGCAAGTCCGTTCATTTCAAAAGTCCCGCGGACTTGCCCACTAACGGCGGGATTGTCCGCCGGACTGCCAAGTCCAGCGGATAATTTTAAAACCAAACTTAAAACTTTGGTCCGCCGGACTTTGGCGCCAAAAAGTCCGCCGGCGCCCACACACGAGGGGATTATCCGCTGGACTTCAGATCGTGTGTACGCGGCATTACACTTGCACTCCATATATTTTTTGTGTTCCATATGTTTGATTAAAGTGTGTTTTCTTATTTTTTTTTTTAAATGTTCTCAACAGTTTCCCATTGCTGTGTAGTTTGCAACTGTTTCAATGAAGTTCATCTTCACAGTAGGTAGGTAAAAAAGGAGCTCAGCCGCTAAACCCAACCTTATACATTGTAAATAAAAAAAATCTAGTATAAAATTCAAGGCATTATAGAGAGGTACTAGCACAGCAATGAAACAGGCATCTATTTCTACATGGTGCCATCTTAGACATCATGCACACACACAATAGGTCAATACAGAAGAGAGCCTGTGTAGTTGCACCATCTTTCATTAAAGAGATACTATCATTTACATCTTTTGACTTCCCTACTTAGCAAGTACAGATATAGAATACGTATGCCTCTGGTAATGCTGGGTCACCCGACCTGTATACTTGTTCTGCATTGATGGCTCATGAAAATAGACTAACCAACCAGGGGAGCAGAATGTCAACCCAGGAGCTTGCAGGTTTTAAACAAGCTTACAATTACAGCTTCCATTTATCCATCATGACAGGTTATCTTCAAAGTACTGTATATCTAATCTCAAGCAGCTTACTTGTCCCTACAGGCATTCTTTTCACCTGGTAATCCTGCTAGTAACACGCTTCCTGTCCTAGGGTGACCACACTCAATCACTACACTGTATTTATGAAGGAGCAGAGTTGTTACCCTGGGACAGGAGGACTAAATAACACCACCCCATCCCAAAATCTCACAAAGGGGAGGTGTTCTGTAGTTTACAGGATGGAAACGACTGGTCTAGAAACACTGCTGAGAGCACAGGGCAGAGGACATCACTTAATTTCTAGCAGGATTAACAGATATTTGTTTTCTTTTTTTTGCACCTATCAAACAAATATAACAAAACACGTATATCGATATATTTAACAGACAAAAAGTAAGAGAAAATTATTTGTAGGGATTTAAATCTTCCTAGAACCTGGCTTAAGCTCAGAAAACTGCCAAGCCATGCAGAGGGGAAAATAATTATTGCTGTAATTTAATCACCGCACAAGGATAAAAAAATAATTTTTCTTCAGTTTTTATTAGTCTTTTTTAAAGTGGAGTTCCACCCAGAATTTTTTTTTTTTTTAAAGGTAATCCATTCTATTAAACAATCTTAAACACTATTAATCCATGTTATTAATGAAATCGCCACTCAATTCCCATTTTTTATAGTACTTCCTTTTTATTTCTTCTCTGCAGAGCGCTTCCATCTTTAGTGTGGGCATGTGAAGCCAACTAGCATTCACTTCCTGGATATGGTGATGCTGGATACCCAGCATACACCTTCCATTCTTGCGTGTGCACAATTTGCACAGGGAAAGCATTATTATGTTGCCATAACAACGGTCTGCGAAGGAGGAAGTGCCCGCCCTGTTGTTGCCTTCGCTTGCATCATTTCCGATCTCTAAACAACGAGATTCTAGCCTTCGGTGCTGCCTACTGACTCCTAGTAAAGATGACACACATCTCCCAGGAGCACAGGCGCCGAGGTATATGACGTCAATCACCGCAGACCCAGAAGTGGCAGAATAGAAGGGACCCCATAACAACAGTGGTTACTGAGTGAGTAAAAAAATAATGTTTTTCCAAATGTTGTTGCTCAAGGAGAATGCTATGGATTTATGTAAAGTTGATTTTATGGGTGGAACTCCGCTTTAAGGTTGACACATAGATGTACTTGTTTGGTTATAATTCATGACAAGGAAATCACAAATTTGCCTGAAATGCATATCAGCAACTCATAGGTGATATTATTGCAATTAACTCTGCTAAATCACCAAAGAACAATGACTTGTTGCAGAGAATTTACAACTCTTCAGATCACAGCAGTGGTGCCCTTGGGTATCTTTATGTATTAATTTCCTTCCATATATACTGAAACTTTTGTACAAGTTCATCACGTATGATCAGCTTTAATCAGATGAGAAGGTTAAATACCAGAGTGATGTTATTACCTGCCAGAAATGATACATAGACGCTGCATAAAACACTGCCCTAAACAAAGGCAAGTTACGGGTGACACGCCATTGGGCTCTGCCCTTGATCTTTTTAAAAAACCTGTAAGCGACATGCAAAAGGCTTTGCAAGTAAGCCATGCCCTTTTGCTGATAGCATAAAGATATTTAATACTTCATGAAAGTATGTGTGACGCGTAAAGCTAGTTCGCAAAAAAGGAAATCAGGTATTAGGGATTTTCAAAGGAAAAAAATGGTAGTTTATAACACTGGATGTACAAGTCTGCCTACAATTACTAAAGAGCAGGGGACGAGAGAGGTTTTATTCCAAGGAACTTCAAAATGAGAGAACAGTACATCCAGACAGTTGGCAGTGCTAGCAGAATTCTTGGATGCCTCAGTAATTGGATTACTACCTGAAGGTCAAAGATAATGATTTTCCAGTACACCACTTTAGTTGGGCCTCACCTGGAATATTGTATGTGGTTGTTGAGAACTTACTAACATAGAAAATCTGAAAGATGTTAATAAAATAAAGCAAATCCAAGTAGTGCTATTAAATTAGTTAAAAAAAAAATCATCAATTTATAGTTTTTCTGTCGAATTTCTTACTGTAACCCATAAAAAGTATTTGATCCAGGTTTGTACATTACAGATGACAGTTCCATAAAAAGGGGGTAATGAGAATTGCCCTAGAAATGCTACAGTATATATTTACTATATACTATATATATTTACTACTCTTAAGACTTGGTGTGATAAATACATTTTCTAAAGGTCATATGCAACAAAAAAAAAAAAAGCCAGCATAAACAAAATGATTATTCTGTAAATACAGGGATATATATATAAAAAAAAAAAAAGACCAATTAACTGCAATCATTTTCCTACTAAAAACATGTGTCGGCCAAATGCACAACATAAGAGCTATTAAAGCCTTGCCTTCACTTCAGAAGCTCCGATGAATCACACCATCTTCAATTACCATTGCTAAAATTAGTCCAGTATTATTCATGCTGGTCTTTAAAACAATGTTTCTCTGAGGTAATATTAGTTTTCCCAATTATATCGGAGTTAAACAGTTATCTTTGCAGTTCACAACTCGGTTTGCTTTTGACTTTCTGATCATATTAGCCATTTACAGAATGAAAATGTCTTACTAGCAGTTTGCAGACATTGGACAGCCATAGAATGCTGGAAATGTGACTTCAATAAGATCTTTTCTTTACAATTTCCATAGAAAGATAAGCATATGTGTTTCTAAGTTTTTTAACATGTATAAAGTATTCATTTGTTTTTGTCTCTATACTAACAAAGGATCAGCAAAAAAAAAAAACTGTTTGTCTAGTAGCCACACTAGCCACCCAACAACAGTGGTCAAATAAATGTTGCCATGAATTGTAGACACCCCAGTTGTCTTCCAGTACTGACCAAAAGTGTGTGTGTGTAGGCGCGTTGGTTGGCGCTGATGAGGAGTCGATTGCCAGTGAGGGTTTTACATAGTAAGTCCATCTAGTTCAACCAATGGAAAAAATGTATACCCTACAGCAGGGATACTCAAACTACGGCCCTCCAGCTGTTGTGGAACTACACATCCCATGAGGCATTGTAAAACTCTGACATTCACAGACATTACTAGGCATGATGGGAATTGTAGTTCTTAAACAACTGGAGGGCCATAGTTTGAAGACCCCTGCCCTACAGGGTAATATGATTACATTTCACTGAGTTTGGGATCGATGGGTTTCCCATTTCCACCTCAGGGACATTGACTATCGCCTTCTAGAAATTTGATGTGTGCTGAGATTTTTAACAGGGGCTCTTCCTCCCTTTCTTCTCCTCCACAACACCTTTTAGCTTTAATTCCCTGGATCATCACTCTCTGGAGGTATTACACTTAACTGTTAATATCCAGTTATATTTTGTGCATTTAGGAATGCATCCATCTTCTTTTTTAAACAATTAACTGAGCTGGCCAGGACTAGTTCATGAGGGAGTCTATTCGACATTTCCCCAGGTCTTACTGTGAAAAAGCCTTTCCGTATGTAAAGGTTAAGCCTCTTTTTCTCCAGAAGAAAAGAGTGTCCCTTTATCCTCTGATTTGTCCATAGTGAATAACTCTAGTGAACACAGTTCACTATATGGACCATTTATGTATTCATACACAGTGATCATATACCCCTTAATCACCACTTCTCAAGGGAAAATACATTTAGTTCAGATAATCTTTCTTCATAATTGATCCCCTCCATGTCCATTATCAGTTTGTGAACTGTTGCACAAAACTAAACTGCATATTTCACATGAAGACTCCACGTGAGGACAGGGGCAAAAAGATGCATCTCCCTCTGGAGTCTATACCTCTTTTAACACAAGAATCTTGCTAGCTTTAGAAGCTGCAGCTTGGCATTGCATGCTATTATTACGTTTATGATCTACCAGAATGCCCAGATCCTTCTCCACTATTGACTCCCCAGTTGTACTCTCCTTAGTATGTATGATGCATGCATAGTTATAGCCCCCAAGTACATAACTTTACATTTATCAAAAAAAGAAGAAAAAATTGCCCCATAGTTGCCCAATCAATAAATACATTGAGGTTGGCTTGTAATTTGACCCATCCTATATGGACATAATTCCACTGCCTACCCGTAGCTTGGTGTCATTTGAAAACACAGAAATGGTACATTCAATCCTAAACTCTATATCATTTATAAATAGGTTAAAAAGTAAGGTTCACAACACTGAGACTTGGAGTACACCACTAATAACCTTAGACCATTCAAACTACGAATCAATAATCACTACTTTCTGAATTTGGTGTTTTAGATTTACAAATATAATGGCTTAGCAGTAAAGGAAATAGGTTATGGGGGGATATGTGTAATATGTGACTGCGCAATGAAACAATATTAAAATAAATAATATAAATAATAAGTATATGTAAATCCTAACAATGAACATCTCTTATTTGCTCCTCTGTGCTTTGCCAAGTATATCATTAAAAGCATTTAGTCATATCAATTCCATAAGTTCAAAAGAACACAAGTATATTCTGCCAGAAATCCAGTGCTGCACTGCATCTTGCATTCTTCTCCCAAGTATTTCTTTCAGCTCTGCTTAGTTTGTCTCTGTAAACTACAGTATGTCTGTACCCAGTGTATGGAAATGAGGTTAGTGGGAGGTGTTTTGTAGTCCTGATGTCTTAAGATGACAATGCTACTTTATATGGACAGTACAGTGAGTAAGTGAGCATTGTCACCCAAGGATAGGAAATGTGTTCCTGGCAGGATCATCAGGTGAAGATAAAGTTAAGAAACCTGCAAAAAGGAAACCAATGCAGCTATGGCATCTAATCATTGTTAGGCTGCACTACATTACATTTTTGTTCTCGAGTTCAGATACCCGTTAAGTCCTTAAATGGGTTAGGATGGCACAGGTAGCTCTTTTAAGTTTGAGTTTGCATTTAAGAAACTAACTAAGGTTATATTAAGGGTAGCAAGTTATATAGGCAGACATACTAGTATAGCAAGCACATGATCTATATCCTACACTCAAAACCACAAATACATTTTTGCTAAAGTGCTACTGCCTCATTGGTTCTGTTCAGCAAAAGAGCACAAATATGTAATGCTGTTTACATTCCTCCAAAGCATCATTACAGCAGATTATAACACACCAACAATAGGTACAACTTGGACTTAAAGTCCCTATCCCATTATCCATATAGGACGATGAATGAGGGGTACTTACCCATTCTTCCTCATCATATTCAGAGTGGTGAGGTATAGAATCTTGCCTTGTTATAGGATTCACAGGCTCCTGACCCTGAAGATCATTCTCATCAGTGCTTATCTTCGGGTCTGTGAGCTTCTTATTTGCACAGCCTGGCCGAGCAGTGTACAGTGCCAGAAGAGCATTGCTTACCAGCTGGTCCTTAAATGAATGGACAAATAACTCTGTCTGTAGCGTGAAAAAGAAAAAAAGAAAAAGAAAATAGCATCTTATGTCAAGTGTGGGCTTCCGCAAATGTTTACTCAGTTCTGTCACACTTATTTCCATGCCAAATGCTTTATTAACTAGTTTGAATCCTGCAGACACACAGAAAAAGCAAGAGTCCCCATCGTAAAACTTCATTTGTGGTCAAATGAAATGGCTATGTTTCAGTGTACTGTTTACGATGAAGTCAGGGCTCATAACTTAAGAAAGAAAAATAGATGTAAAATCATTTGGCTTTAAAGACAGCCATTAACATTTCACTTAACAGTTTTACTACCCAGATGGGATTGTATAAACTGTCATATGGCTTGAAATAAAACGTCGGTCTGAAAATTATCTAAAGGAATAGAAATATGCATTTGATTGCAGTGTGCTATTGTAATGGAGGGGGCGGATTTGATTGGGCTATGATAAAAGGTACCGTATATACTCGAGTACAAGCCGAGTTTTTCAGCACTTTTTTTGTGCTGAAAGTGCCCCCCTCGGCATACTTTTCTGCAGCAGAGAATAACATTTTCCGACCCGACTTTGGGGCCCCGTATCTCAGGGCCAATTGGTGCTAGGAACCCCAGTGGAATGTGCAAACCCAGTGGAGCCAACACTACAACATATCCAAATTTGGGGTTCCTAGCACCAAGTGGACCCGAGATACAGGGCCCCAAAGTCGGTCAACTGTGTCCATCTGCAGCTATGTCATTTCAGGACCCTTTGGGCTGCAGCTAGGGGGCATCTAGGAACCCTTAACTACCAAGTTTGAATGGTGAATAGGGATGAGGTACATTTAATAGTGAGTTTTCCAGGCCTTTTCATCTATCTACCAAGTTTGAAGTTCAGGGGACCTATGGCTGCAAATAGGCACAGTAAGACATGCAAATGGGAACAGTGAGGCTGCAAATGGGCATTGTTTACCCTCTTTTCCACTTACAGTAGCTGCGCATTTCTCACCCTAGGCTTATACTCGAGTCAATAAGTTTTCCCATTTTTTTGTGGTAAAATTAGGTGCCTTGGCTTATATTCGGGTCGGCTTATACTCGAGTATTTAATTATTGATTACTGTAATGATAAATAGCCTATTTTTTTCAAAGATGCTGTTAGATATGGTAGATATTGTACACCTTTGTAGATGTAGTAAGTTTACACTCCAATGCAAATGTATCTTAGTATAGATTATCTCCATAAAGGGTTCGTAAAAGCTCAGGATATTAATTTGACCATAACCACATATAGAGTCTTCTGTTTCCTCTCCCAAAGTATGATTGTAAAATCATTGAATAAATCAATATATGGTTGTTAAATTTTCATAATGCATCAAAATTTGATTGCATTATCATATTATCACAAATGTAGAATGAATCAACATATGGCTGCGATATAACTTTACTGAAGCACAGAATGAATTAAAATGACATGGATTTAAAAGCAGAAAGTTTATTCATGCAGTTTATCATTTTGGTACTTTTTTGCCCTTGCAACCGGTGAGCATTATAGCCATGTGTGCAAGTTGATCAGTAACCGTTCATATGATGGTTGATAAGTCATTTTAAATGATGATGAATACATTATGTTAAAGGAAACCTACAATGGCAGAAACAAAGACTGCTATTGAAGACATCTTCAGCTAAAGACTGGTTGTCATTAAGGATGAGCTCCGGCGCGTTCGCACACCCCACGTAAGAGCCCGCCAGGAAGTCGGAACTGCGCTAATCACAGGCAGTGAGACATTTCCCGATCTCTGCAGCCCCGCATTGGGACAATGTCTCACTGCCTGTGATTAGCGCAGTGCAGTGCCGACCTTCCTGGCGGGCTCTGTACGTGGGATGTGCGAACACGCCAGAGCTCATCCTTAGTTGTCATCCTTACTACATAAGAATACTCTGGCTCACTTACTAAGGACAGGTATGATATTAAGGGCTTCTGACCTGACTCTGATCTGCATACTTCAGATGGGTGAGCAGAACAGCCAAACAACAACCATTGTCAGAGGAAATCAGCTATAGTATTCCATTTTTGCAGTGTGCTGAAAGAGGATAATGCCATCAGGGAATACTTTTTTAATGAAGGGGTATAATTGGTCACTAACAATGTTTAGGTAGGTAGTAGGTGTCAAATTAACATTAATATGAATGGCAGGACCCAAGGTTTCTCAGTAGAACATGGCCTAAAGGATTACACTGCCTCCACTAGTTTGTCTTCTATCTATCTGCATAATGGTGCCATCTTCTCCCCAGGTAAGAAACGTATATGTACCCAGCAATCCACATAATGTAATGTAAAAGAAAACATGATTCATCAGACCAGGCCATTTTTTTTCCATTTCTCCGTGGTCTAGTTCTGATACGTTGCAGGCACTTCTGACTGTGAACACTGGTCAGTATGGATATCCTGACTGGTCTGCAGCGACACAGCCCCATACACAACAAACCGCAATGCCCATTTTTTCTGCTTTCAGTACATCAACTTCATGAACAACATGTTTACTTGCTGCGTAATATATCCCACTGACTTTCAGGTGCCATTGGAAGGAGAAAATCAATGTTATTCACTTAATCTCTCAGTTGTCATAAAGTTATGGCTCACCAATGTATTTCACCTATTGCCTTGTCCTCCTGCTCCCCAATCCCATGCCTCCATTTTACGAAAACACATCATTGTAGGCCAGCATCTCTTCCAGGTTCCCTTTGCCGGCCTACTGATGATGTGCGCACAAAATCTTGTGCATGTACATTGATCCTCCACTGATGATGTAGCACGAAATGTGAGTAAAAGACATATACATAGCAATAAATGAATTAAGGATATCTTGCCATTCTCCATGAATTGCACCTAGAAGAATAAGATGCACAACAAATGGGAACCTGTCGCAAACACATCTGTACTTCTTTATGTGAAAAGATCTCACAATTACTGAATTTTTCTTACTGGCTATTTGTTAAAGTAGTGGGAGAAAAACATAATAATATGCACACAAATTTCTAGTGGGTCAGTGCCTACTGCAGGAGAGTAGAAGGAAACAGTAGCAAACCTGAGCCAGACTTATGATATGACAAAAGTAAGGATAATCAGTGCCTTTAGGCATCACTATTAAATGGGTGCCTGTTTAAAGGTCCCTCCATACAAGGATATATACAGTATCTCACAAATGTGAGTACACACCTCACATTTTTGTAAATATTTTATTATATCTTTTATGTGCAAAACTGAAGAAATGACACTTTGCTACAATGTAAAGTAGTGAGTGTACAGCTTGTATAACAGTGTAAATTTGCTGTCCCCTCAAAATAACTCAACACACAGCCATTAATGTCTAAACTGCTGGCAACAAAAGTGAGTTCACCCCTAAGTGAAAATGTACAAATTGGGCCCAATTAGCCATTTTCCCTCCCCGGTTGTCATGTGACTTGTTAGTGGTACAAGGTCTCAGGTGTGAATGGGGAGCAGGTGTGTTCAATTTGATGTTATCGCTCTCACTCTATCATACTGGTCACTGGAAGTTCAACATGGCACCTCATGGCAAAGAACTCACTGAGGATCTGAAAAAAATAATTGTTGCTCTACATAAAGATGGCCTAGGCCAGTGATGGCGAACCATAGCACCCCAGATGTTTTGGAACCACATTTCCCATGATGCGTATGCACTCTTCAGTGTAGTTGAGCATCATGGGAAATGTAGTTCCAAAACATCTGGGGTGCCAAGGTTCTCCATCACTGGCCTAGGCTATAAAAAGATTACCAAGACCCTGAAACTGAGATGCAGCATGGTGGCCAAGACCATACAGTGGTTGAACAGGACAGGTTCCACTCAGAACAGGCCTCACCATGGTCTACCAAAGAAGTTTAGTGCACGTGCTCAGCATCATATCCAAAAGTTGTTTTTGGGAAATAGACCTATGAGTGCTGCCAGCATTAGTGCAGACGTTGAAGGGGTGGGGATCAGCCTGTCAGTGCTCAGACCATACGCCGCACACTGCATCAAATTGGTCTGTATTGGCTGTTGTCCCAGAAGGAAGCCTCTTCCAAAGATTATGCACAAGAAAGCCTGCAGTTTGCTGAAGACAAGCAGACTAAAGACATGGATTACTGGAACCATGTCCTGTGGTCTGATGAGACCAAGATAAACTTATTTGGTTCAGATGGTGTCAAGAGTGTG
Source organism: Lithobates sylvaticus (assembly GCA_028564925.1). Classification (NCBI taxonomy): domain Eukaryota; kingdom Metazoa; phylum Chordata; class Amphibia; order Anura; family Ranidae; genus Lithobates; species Lithobates sylvaticus. The sequence continues at coordinate 581,832,155 of CM053026.1, read as the reverse complement.
TGGCAGCAACCAGGTGAGGAGTACAAAGACAAGTGTGTCTTGCCTCCAGTCAAGCATGGTGGTGGGACTGTCATGGTCCATGAGTGCTGCCGGCACTGGGGAGCTACAGTTCATTGGGGGAACCATGAATGCCAAAATGTACTGTGACATACTGAAGCAGAGCATGACCCCTTCCTTCGGAGACTGGACCGCAGGGCAGTATTCCAACATGATAACGACCCCAAACACACCTCCAAGACGACCACTGCCTTGCTAAAGAAGCTGATGGTAAAGGTGATGGACTGGCCAAGCATGTCTTAAGACATAAACGCTTTTGAGCATCTGTGGGGCATCCTAAAAATGGAAGGTGGAGGAGCGCAAGGTCTCTAACATCCACCAGCTTCGTGATGTCATCATGGAGGAGTGGAAGAGAACTCCAGTGGCAACCTGTGAATCTCTGGAGAACTCCATGCAACACAGGCTGTAGTGGAGAGCTGTGGTACGCTGCAAGAAGCAGAGAGAGGGGGATGATGACGCTGGGAAAGTACACAGAATGCCTCTCTCTCGCTTGCTCGTGCATGAGATAAGGAAATTACCTGTCACTCACAGCGAGGGGGAGAAACTGACATCTATTTCTCTATCTGATCATTTTTATCTCACTGAAAAAATATAAGAGGACTGCTCAGAGCTGGATTAATTCTTTGTGGCAAGCCTGGACACAGATGACATGAAATACTATACTGTACATGGTGCAAGCCTTAATTTTAAAAAAATAATTCGGGTTTACATCCACTTTAAATCACTATACTCTACTGAAACCTTTAAAAAAATAAAAATAAAAAAATAAATTAAAAAAAATCCTGATTCTGCTACTTGTTTGTATACAAATGTGTATATATATTATAAATTTAAATGAAATCTTTTTTTAAAATCTGAATTTAATAAAGTGTAGTGCGTTTATAACAGTACAATAAATTCTCAAAGCTGTAATTATTTAATATGCGTTTGTTAGCTTATGATAATTTTCACATGAAAATGCTCAATTCACAAAAATAAATATAGCATTGATGTAGTTTAATTCTGTTGCTCATAAAATGAACAGCTGTTGAAAGCCTGTATTTCTCATGAATCACAATTTTTTTCACCACCTCAAATCATGCCTTTTCCTACTCTCCTAAATAGACACATTAGAAAATATTTTAACATCAGCCAGAAGAATAGTATTTTTATGAGCCAAAATGTGCAATTATCCTGTGAAGTCACTTATTATACAAAATACTACAAAAATGATAATGTAATGTGATAGTAATATACACTATTTGTCAAAAGTATTGGGACACTTGCCTTTACACGCACATGAAATTTAATGGCATCTCAGTCTTGGTCCGCAGGGTTCAATACTGCGTTAGCCCATGCTTTACAGCTATAACAGCTTTAACTCTTCTGGGAAGGCTGTGCATAAAGTTTAGGAGTGTGTCTATGGGAATGTTTGACCATTCTTCCAGAAGGACATTTGTGAGGTCACACACCAATATATCCCCAATGTGTTTTATCGGGTTTGGGTCAGGACTCTGTGCAGGCCAGTCAAGTTCCTCCACCCCAAACTCGTTCATTCATGTCTTTATGGCCCTTGCTTTGTGCACTGGTGCACAGTTATTTTGGAATAGGAAGGGGCCAACCCCAAACTGTTCCCACAAAGTTGGGAGCATGAAATTGTCCAAAATCTCTTGGTATGCTGACACCATAAAGAGTTCCCTTCACTGAAACTAAGGGGCCAAGCAGAACCCCTAAAAAACAACCCCACACCATAATCCCTACTCCACCAAATGATGTGGACCAGTGCACAAAGTAAGGTCCATAAAGACATAGATGAGCGAGTTTGGGGTGGAGGAACTTGACTGGCCTGATCTCAACCAGATAGAATGCCTTTGAAATGAATTCGAGCAGAGACTGTGAGCCAGGCCTTCTCGTCCACATCAGTGCCTGACCTCACCAATGCGCTTCTGGAAGAATGGTCAAACATTCCCATAGACACACTCCTAAACCTTGTCTACTGCCTACCCAGATGAGTTGAAGCTGGTATAGCTGCAAAGGGTGGGCCAACTCAATAATGAACCCTACGGACTAAGACTGGGATGCCATTAAAGTTTGTGTGCGTATAAAAGCAGCTTTCACAATACTTTTGACACTATAGTGTGTGTGTGTGTGTGTGTGTGTGTGTATATATATATATATACATACATACATACACACACACACACACACACACACACACACACAGAGTATACTTTATATATAGTGAGGGAGATAAGTATTTGATCCCCTGCTGATTTTGTACGTTTGACCACTGACAAAGAATTGATCAGTCTATAATTTTAATGGTAGGTTTATTTTAACAGTGAGAGACAGAACAACAACTATAAAATACAGAAAAACCCATTTCAAAATAGTTATTGATTTGCATTTTAATGAGTGAAATATGTATTTGACCCCTTCACAATACATGACTTAGTACTTGGTGGCAAAACCCTTGTTGGCATTTACAGAGGTCAGACGTTTCTTGAAGTTGGCCACCAGGTTTGCACACATCTCAGGAAGGATTTTGTCCCACTTCTCCTTGTAGATCCTCTCCAAGTAATTAAGGTTTTGAGGCTGATGTTTGGTAACTCGAACCTTCAGTTCCCTCCCAATATTTTCTATAGGATTAAGCTCTGGAGACTGGCTAGGCCACTCCAGGACCCTAATGTGCTTCTTCTTGAGCCACTCCTTTGTTGCCTTGGCTGTGTGTTTTGGGTCATTGTCATGCTGGAATACCCATCCACGACCCGTGTTCAATGCCCTGGCTGAAGGAAGGAGGTTCTCATCCAAGATTTGACGGTAAATGGCCCCCGTCCGTCGTCCCTTTGATGCAGTGAAGTTGTCCTGTCCCCTTAGCAGAAAAACACCCCCATAATGTTTCCACCTCCATGTTTACATTGGTGATGGTGTTTTCGGGGTCATAGGCAGCATTCCTCCTTCTCCAAGCATGGCGAGTTGAGTTGATACCAAAGAGCTCGATTTTGGTCTCATTTGACCACAACATTTTCACCCAATTCAGGTGGCCCTGTACATGTGCTTTCTTGAGCAGGAGGACCTTGTGAGCGCTGCAGGTTTTAAGTTCTTCATGGTGTAGTGTGTTATCAATTATTTTCTTGGCGACTATGGTCCCACCTGCCTTGAGATTATTGACAAGATTCTCCCGTGTAGTTCTGGGCTGATTCCTCACTGTTCTTATGATCACTGAAACTCCACAAGGTGAGATCTTGCATGGAGCCCCAAACCGAGGGAGATTGACAGTTAATTTGTGTTTCTTCCATTTGTGAATAATTGCACCAACTGTTGTCACCCTCTCACTAAGCTGCTTGGCGATGGTCTTGTAGCCCATTCCAGCCTTGTGTAGGTCTTGTGTAGAAAGGGGTCTAATAGAACAGTGTTTTTCAAAATAACCAAGGCATTTCAACAAAAGAACCTTTATTTTGTAGAAAACACAATGATCGAAATTAGAGAAAAGCAATGACTGTAGCATAGAGAAAGATTACAACACACTGTATGACAAGACAGATCCTTCCCCTGTTTAGTGCTAAACTGGCAAGCAATCGCAGCTGCAGTGTTGTACCGATTACCCATTGAGATTCTCCGCATTATCCTATCCTCTCTTGCATTTGTCATTCATGGACGACCAGCCTTCTTGGGGGACTTGAATGAGTTTGTAACGTTGTAAAGTTGCAATAGTCTAGAAATCACAGATGTGAAATGACAAACTTCTCTTGCTTTGGCTGAAAGGGTCATCCCTTTGGCCTTCATCTAGACATCCTGCTGCCAGAGGGTTTCAGTCACTTTAAAATGGCTCACCATTAGACACGTGCACTGCCAAAAAATTTGTTCGTTTTCATTTCATTCGTTGTTTGTTTTTTCGGAAATTTTAAAATTCTGAAATTTGAAAACTCAAAAATTTTGAAATTAGAAAAAAATGTATTTCGATATTCGAAAATCTGAAAATTTTAAAATCTGAACATAAGAAAGAAAAATCCAAAAATTCAATAGAACGAAAGTCCAAAAATTCTAAATACTAACTAAAACATAACTATTAATTTATAGGAATTTTTCCTTTCAAATTTGGCTGTTAGTAAACGTAACGAATACAAATTTATCTGAAGTTCCGAATTATCCAAAATAAAGAATGCCGCATCTAAACAAATGGAACGGAACAAAATAATAATAATACGTTTTTATTAATATTGTTTTTGTTAATTATTATTATTAACTAGTTACGCTCCATTCGTTTAGATATGGCAATCGTTATTGCGGATAATTTGTAACTTCGGATAATTTTGTATTTGTTACGTTCACTAACAGCCAAATTTGAAAGGAAATTCCTATGCCTATAATTTATTAGTTAGTAATAGTTAAGTTATTATTAGTTAATTATTTCAGATTTTCTTATTTTCAGATTTATGTTTTTTTGAATTTTCAGATTTTTATTCTTCTTTTTGGATTCTGAATTTCCGAAATTCAGAAATTCGAAAATTCTGATATTTCCAAATTAATGAATTTGTCTAAATTCGTTAAAAAATGAATTTTTAAAATTTAAATGGGTGTCTGAAAAGTTAAAATATCTGGGTACGCATATTCCACCGAACATAGGAAAGACTTATGAGGTAAATTTTCCAGCCCTATTCAATTCAGTGCGGAAGCTCTTGGACAAATGGCACCATGGGATTCACTCATGGTTTGGACGTTGTAACATTATAAAAATGAGCATTCTTCCAAAATTCTTATATTTATTTCAAGCTTTACCAATCACTATCCCGGCAGCCTTTCTTCGTCAAATTTGTTCTTCTTTCACTAAATTTATATGGGCGGAGAAAAGACCCAGGATAGCGAGGGGTATTATGATGATGCCTAGGGGTTTTGGTGGAATAGCAGTCCCAAACGTATTGAAATACTACCAGGCAGTCCATTTGGGCAGAGTGGTAGACTGGTGCAGACATGGAGAATTCAAGTCATGGGTAGATCTGGAACAGCAGGCAAGTACGATACCATTACGCAGAGCACCTTGGTGCTTTGAAACAATTCCAATGTCTATTAAGAAGCATCCGACTATAGGTACTACACTGCGTATCAGTGCCAACCTATTGCGGGACTCTAAAATTTCTTCCAAAAACTCACCGTTGTTTCCTATCTTGGGAAACCCGGGGTTCCCCCCGGGAACTGAGGCAGGTGTATTCAAAAGTCTATGGGAGAGAGGAATTTCCCAAGCCTCACATTTTATGCTCAACGGGACTTGGCCCACCTTAGCAGCCCTGAGGCAACTGGGGGGGAGTTTTGAATTAAAAACGTGGAGAGCGATACAGGTACTGCATTTTCTGAGATCTCTGGGGCCCGCAGAAAAATACGATCGCCAATTGACATTATTTGAGCAATATTGCGAGGAGCAAGAACCACTCCCCAGGTTGATCTCAAGAATGTACGGGATGTTAAATACCCCCTCAGAACATTTTGTACTCCCTAGTATAACTAAATGGGAAAGGGACCTGAATAGGACCTTTACCCAGGGCCAGAGGAGGAATATCATTTACCTCTCCCAGAGTTCATCGATATGTACAAGAATTCGGAACTAAACGAATTGCACATGTCTACTCACCATCTTGCAAAGTCAGTGAGAACTGTAAGATTAGGGTGCCAGTTACTCGAGTTTGTCAGACAATTAAAGAAATTAGAACAAGGTGCCAGATAAATAACAATAACTGGGAGCTATCTGAAAGTATTTTAGAATTTTGACCAATGTTCTTTTTCAAAATCTCATTGAAGATTTTTATTCTGTGCTTCAAAATAACTGGGAGCTATCTGAAAGTATTTTAGAATTAAAGAAATTAGAACAAGGTGCCAGATAAATAACAATAACTGGGAGCTATCTGAAAGTATTTTAGAATTTTGTGCTTCAAAATATATGTAACACATGAAATATGCTTAACAAAGCTGCTCTTTTATTCCTGTTTAGATAATTTCAAATAGGGCAAAGCAGTGACCTTGAAATTTAGGAAATTGTAGGTTGTTCTCTAATTTTGATCTCCAGTGTATAGTGTGTTGCTACTGGGAGCACAGAAGAAATACTGTATACCCTAGACATAAGTAAGGTTCAGTATCAAAAAGCAAACATCAGACTGGTTAGTAGCAAATTAACCAAATATATTGTTGCAGATTGCAGTAAATAGCAGTATGCACATAAATGTGTAAGTAAAGGATTAGGTCAATAACAGTTCACTAAACAACAGACATGTGCTAATTCGTTTAGTTCCCAATTCGTTTTTCGACACATTTGTTAATTTGAAAATATTCTAATTAACGAAAAAAAAAATTGAAAACGAAAATTTGGGAATGTGTAAATTCTAAATTTAAAAAGTTTAATAATTTGAAAATCCGAAGATAAGAATGAAAAACCTGAAAATTCAAAAACATAACTAACTAATAATAATAACTATTACTAACTATTAAATTATATGCATTAGCATTTCCTTTCAAATTTGGCTGTTAGTGAATGAAACTAATGCAAATTTTACCGAAGTTATGAATTATCCGAAAATAATGAATGCAACATCTTAAGGAATGCAACGTAACAAATTAATAATAATACATAATACTAATAAAAATGTTTTATTATTATTGTTAATTTGTTACGTTCCATTCGTTAAGATGCAGCATTCGTTATTTTGGATAATTCATAACTTCGGATAAATTCGTATTCGTTACATTCACTAACAGCCAAATTTGAAAGGAAATGCTAATATCTATAATTTAATAGTCAGATATTATTATTTTTGATGATTTTTTGTTCTTATTTTCAAATTTTCGGATTTTTGAATTTGTGAATTTCGATCATAACGAACGACCCGAAAAAAAAAAAGCACAAAAAAAAAAGAATTAAACAAAACTGAACACATTTTTTATCAGTGCACATGTCTACTAAACAGTATGTTCACTAGGCTATAGCAACATCAAATTTACTAAACTAAATTAGAATAAACCTGCCAATCCACAAAATCAGTGATAAATAGTGGCATAAGAAAAACAATAACAGCAATGATAATCAATACTGTGATAACTCATCTGTAAGCAGAAGCATTTTAAAGTGCACTAAAACTGAATGGCAGCAATGGAATTTAAAACCCCCTAAAGAGCTACCTCTTATTATGGACAGTAGGCAAAGTTCTTGTGAAGCAGGTGAGTGAGCAGTTGTTAGCCCTAGTTCTTCAGCCAGCTAGAATTGGGGCCCAGTCTTTACAGTGGTGCATATGAATACAATCCCAGTAAAGGCTGTATGCAGAAAATAATGCTGCTAGTTGGATGGCTAATCCCTATGTGCTCTGTCTCTGCTAACAGCAACTGGTTAATGGCAACAGTGTCCTCTCACCAGTCCCAGCGATACAGCTGATTTATTCAGATGACAGCTCACTTCTAGATCTGCCTCAAGGGACTCTGGTCCTCCGCACATGGCTGCAGGCATGTAGCAGGTAGATGTGCACACAGGAGCAGCGATCTGCACACCTTGGTCTCCTCGCAGCCAAAATAGAAGTCCTTAATTTTTTAGCCTGTAAAAATACATCTCTCGCTCTCTTTATACCTGGCTTGCATTAGGAATTGTAGTTCCCCCACAGCCCTACCTTGTGCTTACCTGAGCCTGATCTCGATCCAGCTCTGTGCTGGAGAGCAGCTGCTCTCTCTGTGCTCTCTCCCTCCTCACTGGACATGGAGGAAGCAGCGGAAATCATTGCCTCCTGCTGCTATCAACCACAGTCAGTGAGGAAGGAGCGGGGGGCAAGGCCGAGTCATACTGTGTGCATCAATGGGATCGAGCCCGCACAACTGCCGCCACCAGTGGGAGACCCCAGAAGAAGAGGATCAGGGCTGCTCTGTACAAAACCATTGCACAAAGGAGGCAAGTATAACTGTTATTTAAAAAATAAAAAACTATTTCCATTACAAATCACTTTAATACCATCCATAAAATCCTGACATGAAGGTTATAGGACAGAATACAAAGTACATAAACACAAGATTAAAAAAGTTAGGAAATTCTGCATAGATAGCACTTGTTCTGTATTCAAGGCCCTTTTATTTAACTATAATGTTTTTTTAATGGACAGCAAGCTTAAACATAAATTTTTGCATATTGACATATCCCTTGGTTATTGAAAGGCAACAGTGATTCACTGCAACCTGCTTTGAATTGTGTCAGGCCTTGAACTCTTTCCAAGCTGTACACATCCACTAGCTCTCATAGCATTGTAGAGGTATGGGGCTTTACAGGCCATCTGTCTACATAGACTTCTTTTCTTCTGAATCCAAATCGTGCTTGCCTAGTTTCTAAGGGAATAACTTTCCAAGCAGTTGCTGTTCTTTTAAGTTAGTCCCAATAAATGTCAAAATCAAAAACAATGTAAATAAATAATGCGCTTGAAGCATTACGCAAGTTAAAGACACCTGCTCTGCCTGCCATGGTATAGCTCCAGCTTAGACTTAAGACTCCATATGAAAGGATGTATCAAAGACGTGTATGAATATCCTCCTCTCATTCCTTCTTTTGAAAGATTTCTTTATTTTTTTTTTATGGTTAAAAATGTCCAGTGGATCAGCTGCAGCTAAATTTTAAGATGAAACATCAGCAGTCCTCAGTGTTGGACATCTAAAAGCTTCACCTTGGTGTTTCTAGGGTACTAAAAGCCTAGGGGCATGTCTAGTCACTCCGAAAAGGCAGACATTGTCAAATGCGAGCGTGGTTTAAAAGGGAGAAGGGAAACAGCACCTGCATTTCTAAGCGTAATCCAACTGCAAACAGCACTTTTTTTTTAACATTCATTCATTCTCAAACTTTTATTTTAATTTTATTGTGACAGAAGTCACATTTTGAACATGTGATTTTTCTGCACATTGTCCACCTGTAGAAGTTGAAGCCTTTCTTCAACGCTTCATTTAGTTAAATTTCCTTTCTAAGCTTGCCAAAAAAAAACTTTTTCTGTCAGTATCTCAGAGCCTTACAGGTGCATAGCACTGACATGTTACTAAACACCTTGTATAGCACCTGGATAATCCTCCAGGGAAAAGGTTAACAAGCTGTGCTTAGATGTTAGATGTCTGCTGATTAAGAGGCAGCAGAGCGGTTGATTATTTAGTAATTAAATGTTTTTTTTCTCTTTTGAGTAGCACATTTTTTTAATGTATGCAATGTTTGGAAATCTATTTACATGCAGGGATATTTTGTTTAATTTAATATTGAATTCACATTTTTGTTATATTATGTATGTTTATACATTGTAAAGTTGGGAGTTGTTTAGCTCAAGTGTAGAGCCCGCTAGCGAGAACAGTCCATACAAAATAGTTCCATTTCAGGGCTTGTTGGCCCACTTTTATTAACGATAAAGAAAATGTTTGTCCAGGATTACCCACGCAGGGGTTCACACAAAGATTAAATATCCACACCAAACAAAGGTAGACTCAGCCTCCTGGCTTATACTGTACATACAGTCATGCTGATCAGGCCTTCAACTTCAGGCCTTTGTCTGTTTCCCACCGACCATTTCCTTGTCAGTCCATATAGACAACAGCCCCTTGCTGCTCTGACCCTCAGGCTTGGGTCTCTGGCTTCTCCTAGTGCACACACGAGAGGGTGGAGCCCAGAAACATGGTCAGGTGTCTACAAATAGCCCAGCACACACCTGACCAGTGTGCTGGTGATTCTCAAAATCAGGACCCAGGACTGGGGATTTCATCCCACCCGGATCTCTAAGAAATCCCAGGGCTCCAGGTGGACTTTTCTAAGAAATTAGGAAACTGAAATTCCAGTTTCCTCCCAAATACGCGAATCCACTGGAGCCCCTCAACCAGCCGGGTAGAGAATCATGCATCAAATGAATGCAGGATCATCCTAGTCTCTCTCTGAAGGACTTCCCGACTGTCTTGCCACTCTGAGGTTTTTAGGTCATGTGACACCTTTAAAGATTTCAACTCTTTATTCAAGTATTCTTTCTGGTGCTTCCTAAATTGTGAAAGCACCTTACTCTGATTACTCCTCTGAACCTGAAGGGGGCCTACTACCACTACTACTACTACTACTACTACTACAACTACATTGTTAACCTCTGCTGTGTCTGCCATGTCATTCCCCATCTCATTACAATTTCCATGGTTAGCTGCAACCATATCAACTTGACCATCAGGTCTACCATTAATTTGTCACCCACAGCAACAAAACCATCACAAACCACAAGGGCACTACCTTTTTCATTATGGTCATTCATTATGCCTCTCATGGCAACTTCACTATTCACCAACTCTACTGGCCCATGACTCTCTTCCAACAACTGTCCTGACAACTGACCATTGCTTCATAATTCCATATTCTGGTTTATGAACCCAATCACTTCATTTGCACTTGTGCCATCAGGCACTTCCACCAACACCAGCTTGTTTGGTAGGACATTTCTCATTACCACATTATTAGGCTCTTTGTGGATCACAGACATGACCTCTTCTGTGCATTCGCCCTTACTTGGCGCTTCCATCTTGTGAGCGACATCATCTGCAGTAGCAAGTGCACCCTTGCATATAAGTTGCTCTGCAGGTCCTTCATCTGGCACCACAGAAATCATGTCTGCTCCACTCTTACCAACGGAGGCCTTTTCCAACAAGGACAACAGGCTTTTTGTCCATCTGTCCCAGTCTGTTATCTCTGCGCTCCCATCAGAGGTACCATGCAGTACCGTTTTAATGGCCTAAGGAGACCCAGAGAGACAAAGTGGTTTAGCAACAGACACATTGCACATGTCACTTTGGCTCAAACCAGACTGTGGCAATCAGTGTTGGTCATCTTACTTTAAAAAAGTATTTAGTTAAGTTACAAATTACTTCTCCCAAAAAGTAATTGCGTTAGTAACTAATTTACTACATTAGAAAAGTAATTAATTACTCAGCAAAGTAACTGACTTTTTTTTAATATTATATACGTGTAACTAAGGGGCGGGTCTAGTATTACTGTAAGCAAGGGGTGCATTTATTATTATTGTTATATATCGTGTAACCAAGGGGCTGCTCTATTAATACTCTAACCAAGGGGCAGATCTGTTATAGCGTGTAAGCAAGGGGCGGGTCTATTATTATTATTATATTGTGTAAGGGGCGGATGGCTACAGAAGAGCTCGATATATAACAATAATAATAAATGCGCCCCTTGGTTACAGTAATACTAGACCCGCCCCTTAGTTACGCGATAGACGCCCCTTGCAGAGAAGCACGAGCATCGGGAGCGTGCGGCATTGCCTCGTACAATTACATGTTAACTGCGCCTGCGCGGAGTAGAGTTCACTAAGAGCTGTTTAGGTTCGGCAATTTTCGTAAGCTCCGTAGTCCTTCGTACTGCGCAAGCGCTGCGCCTGTGCAGTACAGGTGGTCCTTATCCGGCGGGGGTACTTTTCTGGCAGGACACCGGAATTACACTACTGCCATGTAATAGAGGTAACTCCGCCCAAGTAATGGGAACTTCGTTACCATGAGGGGAAAAGTAATCAGTTAGATTACTTGTTACCCTCTAAAGTAACTGTGTTACGTAACTCCGTTTATTTTAACTCAGTTACTTATATCACTGGTGGCAATGCATTTTTAACCATAGCAGGCTCCAATACCACACTCTCACCGCCTTGCTCTAGAGGTGCTTCATTAAACGATACCACACTGCCATTAAACATGAACATCTTCACACCCGTCATTGCCAGACTGCATTAACCCATTTCCACCATGAGTATTTTTCAAACATATCAGTTTTAGTATTTAACATTTTGTTATCACTGGGTTCAGCTACCCTCTTATTCAGAGCGGCTCCATCGTTGTCCCGGGCAACCTCCAACTCCAAAACGCAGAGCTCCCTGGGGGTTTCTAGCGACACCTCTATGACCTTCGTCATAGTTGCTAGAGGAGATAGCACATCTTTAACCGCATTCACAACAATGTTTTTATCTCTAGTGAGCTGCACTAGCCAATGAGAAACTGGACCATCAACTTTAGCCAACACAATTTTAGCAGTTTTAAACATCCCAATGTCACATTCAGGTTTAACACTTGCCTCCCCACTGGACAGGGGACTGCAGCAAGGCAAGTCCTTTTCCACACACACAGTGGATCTCCCTTTTGGGGTCACTTCCACTCCAGTGTGCACAGTCACATAGTTAGTCTCTTTCATGCATTTACTAGCAACAGTCTTACCCATCACTGTAACAGGGTTGCCATGTTCACTTGAGTACGTTGTCTATCCATTGTCGCACTTACACTGGCCCAACTCTCCCTGATGGCCACGGGATGAAACTGCAGCAGCCTTTATGACTCCTTAGCACCCCTTGCAGGCACAACAGGTACATCCTCACTGTTGCCAGAGGTGACTGCAAACACTTTTGAACAAGAAGCTGGGCTCGCAGACAAAGACTTCCGCCCAGTAGCAATATCTGCAGCCATATTCCACAACCTGGGACAAGAAAAGATCCCATGCCCCAGTTGACCACATTCCAGACATGGTACATTTCTGCACATATCTTTAGTGGGACACTGCTTTACATCTCCACTGTAGCTCCTCCTTCCGGGTTGACACTTGGTCTCTCGTTGCAAAGGGTCAGTCTCTCGTTGCGAAGGGAGATGGTACCATGCCAGCTGTACTTTGCTGACCCAAACACGACTTTGCTCTCCTTGAAGCACTGTTGTTTTTAACTTGCCACGATCCTCTGCAGGCAATACTTTTCTCACATGGTCCGCAGACTTGACATCACCACTGTTGCTATGGGCAACCACATACCTCTCCAACTTCCGGTCAGCCTGTCGGTCACTCCTGGCTCTCAAATCAGGCTTCCCAAACACTGTTGCAGATCTTTGTCTGGACATGTCACTTTGTACTGGAAGCTGTGACAAAGGGCACTTGGAGACAGTATACCCTCACTCACTGCACCACAAACAGCGTTCTGGCCTCAGAGCCTTGACAGGGCCTCCAACACTGCATCCTCTTTCAAACTTAAGACTTTGCACCTTGATAGCTGGCCTACTTGCACCAGCGTTTCCAGGGGCAACAGCATGCACTTACCCTTTAACTGGAGATGTGCAGCAAAAAACAGTCTGAAATACTCTCCGGCTGTCTCGTGCACCACAAACACTGTTCATTCAGCAGATGAACTTACTATTTTTCAGGGATCTCCAGTTCTGCCTGCATCCTCCACCACTTGTAAAGTTGGGGGATGTTTAGTTCAAGTGTAGTGCCCACTAGCGAGAACAGTCCACACAAAATAGTTCCATTTCAGGGCTTGTTGGCCCACTTTTATTAACGAAAAAGAAAATGTTCATCCAGGATTACCCATGCAGAGGTTTTCAATCTTCACACAAATATTAAATATCCACACCAAACAATGGTAAACTCAGCCTTCTGGCTTATACTGTACATACAGCCATGCTGATCAGACCTTCAATGTCAGGCCTTTGTCTGTTTCCCACAGAGCATTCCCTTGTCAGTCCATATAGACAACAGCCCCTCGCTGCTCTGACCCTCAGGCTTGGGTCTCTGGCTTCTCCCGGTGCACATGCACTCTCTGGCTTCTCCATTGCAAGCCTGGACTCTTCAGGAAGGTGGAGCTCAGAAGCATGGTCAGGTGTCTACAAATAGCCCAGCACCCACTTGACAAGTCAGTGTGCTGGTGATTCTCAAAATCAGGACCCAGGATTGGGGATTTCATCCCACCCGGATCTCTAAGAAATCCTTGGGCTCCAGGTCCCAAAGTGGACTTTTCTAAGAAATACGCAAATCCCCTGGAGCCCCACAACCTGCCGGGTTGAGAATCCTGCGTCATTACCCTGGTGGGGTACCACACTGCCACAACATTTTATATAATATATGCTTACAAATGGAGAAAGCTCCTACCAGGATATGCCAGAGAGCTAAACCTTTACATCAACAACTGATTTAGTCTGTAAGTGGTTTGATGTGAATTACTGATACAAAAGTAAATAGGGACAAAAAACTTTGTGCATTGATAATACATAAACAAAACTGCTTTGAGGACATCAGCTCCCAACCGGCTTCCGCTTATAAATCCCATACATTTATTTGGTCAGCTAAACTCTCAGACTTTGTTTAAATCCTGGGAAAGTCCCATGGGATTTGAGATTATTGGCAGTCTGGAGGAGGGGTAGGTGCTGTTCCAGTTAGGGGTGCACACTAGCGCTCTAAAAAGAATGATTTCAATATACTACAAACCACAAAGTGACTACTACACTCTCAGATCCCATCCTGTGCAGAGTCTTTTCTGCTTTGGGGCTACAATCCAAATACCAGGAGATTGGTAGTGACCACCACTGAAGAAAGTTAACTACACAGGTAACCCTTTGCACACAAACAGTAACCATTGCCACTTTTTAAGAGAAACACACCATTGTTTACAGTATCTGCTGTTGCAATTTTGACTTTTACAAAATATTTCTACATCACTCACTGTCGTGCCCCAGACAGGAATGTAACAGAGTTTACAATAAGGTTTGCCTGGTCTTTGTTTCTGTGCAGAGTCTAATTCACTGGTAGAGTAAATTCAGTCTGATGTATCACAGTCACTACCCCACATAAATTACTCTTGGCACTCCTTCAAAGTTCTAAACATGAGCTCCAGGAGCCAGTTGCAGCAGCTTTTTGTTGGATCTCAAGAAGGAATCGCAGATCTAACTACACCCAATTATAGGGTTCAAGAGATGTGCTCTGCAGGGGGCTGGAGATTTTTCTATTTACATTTATTGCCCACTGTTCCAAATACATCTATATTCCAACAACCAACCCGCTATGTAAGAGAAGGATACTACAATTTGTTAGAGATCAAATGAGATATAGATTGTATGCACGTCTCACTTAGGTTGTCTAATATGACCCATTAGCGTTCTGTAATTCAGTCTCAGCTGTATTTATGCATAACTTTGGGCTAAGAAAAAAAAAAAGATGCATGGATTCCAATGTTTTTTTTTTTTTTTTCAAAGCACATGATTAGAGCCAGAAACTCTAATTGGCTTAAAAAAGGGTGGGCCCCGGGGGACAGAGCACTGCGACCTGAGCCCTACCAGTTGTGTGACAATGTTTGCTATTGTCTTCCTGATTCTGCTCCTGGCCAATCAGGAAGCGGGTCCTGAGACCCAATTGGCCGAGAGGAGAAGTGACCACACGCAGAAGAGCTGCAGTGAAGCCGCCGAGGAGACAGAGAAGTAGGAAGGATCCGAAGCTGCCCGTGACCTAAATGTGGTAAGTGTGGGGCTGGTGGGTGGACGAGGGAGTGACGGGGTGGGTGATGGGTGGTTTGTTTGGAAACACCCGGTGTGATCAGCATGTGTATTATTAAAAGGGTAATCAGGCCCTTTTTAATAATACACATGCTGATCACACCGGGTGCCAGGCACAGGCACTAAACAATGTGAGTGCATCCCATTTGTATACAATTTGTGTTTTTTAATACATTGCGGTCTTACACTATGGGAGCCCCCCTTCTGTCATTCTTTCTCCCCATCCATGGAGGACCATCCTAATTATTAGCTGACTTGGAATTCACCATCTAGGGGTTATATATCCCCACAAAGTGCAAGTGACCACTCTAGCGATAGGTGGTCAATGTGTAAGGGTGAGTGTACATCCATGTGGGACATCTCTGTCTGAACACTGAATATTGGAGAACCTATAATTGATCTACACATGAGCACTTTATTTCACAACAAAGTGGGACTGTTAACTGAAATGTTTGTTTATGCACTGATGATTATTATGTTTGAAATTTCATACTAGCTAAGCGCGGTGTTTAACTTTTTCATGTCACTGTGACTCACTGTCACTGTGACTGCTGCTGGCAACCATTGGATTTATAATTTCTTTTTTTTGGCACAAAGGATTTTTCTTTTATATAAAATTGAAAAGCAGCTGAGAATTTAAAGCAGGCACCTATGCTGCCTACAATAGTACAGTCAAGTACTATTTTTTACTTAAAGTGGTTGTAAACCCCAGTCATTAAATTTTTACTAAGCACATACACAGTGCCCTAAAAAAAGTATTCATACCCCTTGAAAATTTCCAAATTTTGTCATGTTACAAGCAAAAACATAAATGCATTTTATTGGGATTTTATGTGATAGACCAACAGAAAGTGGCACATAATTGTGAAGTGGAAGAAAAATGAAATAGTTTTCGAAATATTTTACAAAAAAAAAATAATCTGAAATGTGTGGGGTGCATTTGTATTCAGCCCCCTTTATTCTGATACCCCTAACTAAAATCTAGTTGAACCAATTGCCTTCAGAAGTCACCAAGTTTGTAAATAGAGTGCACCTGTGTGTAATTTAATCTCAGTATTAATACAGCTGTTCTGTGAAACCCTCAGAAGTGTGTTAGAAAACCTTAGTGAACAAAGGGCATCGTTAAGGTAAAGGAACATACCAGACAGGTCAGGGATAAAGTTGTGGAGAAGCTTAAAGCAGGGTTAGGTTCTCAAAAAATATCCCAAGCTTTGAACATCTCACGGAGCATTGTTCAAACCATCATCCGAAAATGAAGAGTATGGCACAACTGCAATGGTTACCAAGACATGGCCATCCACCTAAACTGACAGGCCGGGCAAGGAGAGCATTAATCAGAGAAGCAGCCAAGAGGCCTATGGTAACTCTGGAGGAGCTGCAGAGATCCACAGCTCAGTTGGGAGAATCTGTTCACAGGACACCTCTTAGTTGTGCACTCCACAAATCTAGCCTTTATGGAAGAGTGGCAAAAAGAAAGCCATTGTTGAAAGAAAGCCATAAGAAGTCCAGTTTGCAGTTTGTGAGAAGCCATGTGGGGGACACAGCAAACATGTGGAAGAAGGTGCTCTAGTCAGATGAGACCAAAATTTTACTTTTTGGCCTAAAAGCAAAACGCTATGCGTGGTGGAAAACTAACACTGCACATCACCCTGAACACACCATCCCCAATGTGAAACATAATGGTGGCAGCATCATATTGTGGGGATTCTTTGCTTCATCAGGGATGGGGAAGATAGTCAGAGTTGATGGGAAGATGGATGTAGCCAAATACAGGACAATCTTAGAAGAAAACCTCCTAGAGTCTGCAAAAGACTTGAGACTGGGGCGGAGGTTCAGCCAGAGCTGCAATGGAATGGTTTAGATCAAAGCATAGTCATGTGTTAGAATGTCCCAGTCAAAGTCCAGACCCAAATCCAATTGAGAATCTGTGGCAAGACTTGAAAATTTATTTTCACAGACGCTCTCCATCCAATCTGACAGAGCCAATTTGGCAAAGAAGAATGGGCAAAAATGTCACTCTCTAGATGTGCAAAGCTGGTAGAGGCATACCCAAAAAGACTTACAGCTGTATTTGCAGTGAAAGGTGGTTCTACAAAGTATTGACTCAGGAGGGCTGAATAGAAATGCACGCCACACTTTTCACATATTTATTTGTAAAAATTTGGAAAACCATTAATCATTTTCCTTCCACATTGTGTTGGTCTATCACATAAAATCCCAATAAAATACATAAAAAATTTTGGTTGTCACATGACAAAATGTGGAAAATGTCAAGGGGTATGAATACTTTTTCAAGGCACTGTATCTGTAGTGTTTACTTCTCTCTCCAAAGCTCTAAGGGTCATTTATCTCTGGTGCTTTGTTCTTCTGTTATCAGCATGAGTCACTTCTGCAAAGTTTTCTGAACACATGAGATAAAATTTGTGATGGGGAGGGAGATAGGCACACAGCTTGTCTATTCAGAATATAGCTCTGCATATTCCTTTGTTTATCTGCCTATTTGGAAGCAGGGGTGTGTCCCTTTTCTCCAATCAGCTCGAACACAGCGTATAAGAGCTGTGGCTGCAGTTCTCCACCCCCTCCTCTGTACTCCTCACAGATGCATAAGGATTTTATCTCAAATCTGCACATTTGAAGGATTGTAGACAAAAGAAGACTGCAGATAAACAATTAAAACTTATGTAGGAGGATTTGTTTTATCTCTGTGTATCATCTGTGGATATTCACTTCACTGGGTATATGTGAGGATTTAAAACCCCATTTAAATAGTCGCATGATACAAATGCATGAGTGTAGGGAAGGAAAGTATAATGTCTGCTGATGTCCCTGTGGCATGCCTGGGTTGAGCAGTACTTTAACCTGTAGCCGACCGCCCACTGTCTATTGATGGCGGAGTGGTGCGGCTCTTGTGGCGGGATGCCGTCATATGACATCGTCTACATTTTGGCCACTAGGGGGCGCGCGCGCGTGCCCGCCGCGTCGCTGGGGACCCGATGCATGTGCCCGGCGGCCGCCATGTCCGCCGACACCCGCGATTGCCCAGTAACTGAGCAGGACGTGGATCTGTGTATGTAAACACACAGATCCACATCCTGTCACTGGAGAGGAGACCGATGGTGTGTCCCTTGTACATAGGGACAACGATCGGTCCCCCCCCCCCCCACAGTTAGAATCACTAACATAGGGAACATATTAACCCCTTCAGCGCCCCCTAGTGTTAACCCCTTCCCTGCCAGTCACATTTATACAGTAATCAATGCATTTTTATAGCACGGATCGCTGTATAAATGTGAATGGTCCCAAAAATGTGTCAAAAGTGTCCGATATGTCTGCCGCAATGTCGCAGTCATGATAAAAATCGCAGATCGCCGCCATTACTAGTAAAAAAAAAAATAATAATAAAAATGCTATAAATCTATCCCCTATTTTGTAGACGCTATAACTTTTGCGCAAACCAATCAATATACGCTTATTGCGATTTTTTTTTACCAAAAATATGTAGAAGAATACGTATCGGCCTAAACTGAGGAAAAAATTTGTTTAAAAAAAAAATTGTATATTTATTATAATAAAAAGTAAAAAATATTATGTTTTTTCAAACTTTTCGCTCTTCTTTTGTTTATAGCGCAAGAACTAAAAACCGCAGAGGTTATCAAATACCACCAAAATAAAGCTCTATCTGTGGGGAAAAAAAATAATAAAAAATGTATTTGGGTACAGCGTTGCATGACCGCGCAATTGTCATTCAAAATGCGACAGCGCTGAAAGCTGAAAAATGGCTTGGTCAGGAAGGAGGTGTTTGTGCCTGGTAGGCAAGTGGTTAAAGTACATTTTGGCTCCTATGTGATAGTTCCAAATACATTTACTATTTGATGCACAAGCCTGTATACTGATCAAAAAATGTCCTTTACCCACCATGACTGAGCCGGATCCGCTTTCTTTTGTGTCTCAAACTCCCAGACAATGCAGCTCACAGTGGGAGAGTTTCAGGAATTGAGGCAGTGCTGTCAATCCAGAAGCAGTCAGTAGGACTTGGTGTGGCCAAGTGTTGACTTACAAGCTACAGACTTGTGAAATAGCAGTGGCAATGCTGATAGCCACTCCCATCAGAGTGGCATCATTGCCACATCACGAATGGAAGCTACATTAGGTAAACTTCACTGCAGAATCAACAGGTATTTGTGGGACTTTGCATGAAACTATAAGTACAGATACGTTTATAATTAAGTGCTACAGCACTTAATTTTTCATAGGATTTCACAGTTCTTTTTATGTTAATATTCATGTTCTTCTTTAAAGGAAAGTGAACTTAAAGATGCGTAAATTGGTTTAAGGTCAAACATTAGGTAAATGTGAATACAAATGTGAATAAAATGTGTTTGTGATGATTTAAAGCCCTAGCATGATACTCAGGTCACTGTTAAAACACAACACATCTTGAGGCAAGTTTTCATTTAATTAAAGGCAAAACAAATCAATGAGGAGAATGCTAATAGCAATATAAAATCTCTTGTTAGTGGAGTTCTGGATGGTCAGAATTTGGTTTAGATGTACCCCCTTTTTTCAGATTACCAGTACAGGAAATGTTCTACAGTACAGGAAATTGTCTACAACAAACACAAATAAAGCAAAAAAAAAAATGAAAACAAATAAGCTTACAAAAAACCCTTTGCTGCAAAAAATGAAAGTTTTGGCTAAAGTTTGAAATTACTGCATTCAAATATGTATAATAAATTACTACAGAAAAGAAGAATGCAACCAGTAAAATTGAAGTGGGAACATAGGAACTTTGAAATGCATTCAATTCAATGTCGTGTCCAAAGTACTTTTAAAAATCACATTTTATAAAAGCTACAATTAAACCATAGATCTAAAATGTGGTTTCTAACAAAAGTGGATGAGGAAATACATCAAGTTCAGGAAAGTCTTCAGGAAAATCTATGAAGCAGTGAATGAGAAAAGACTATAGAGAACAGAATAAAAAAGAAATATCAAAAGTATATGCATAACCAGACACTTTTACTTACATAAAGATTAATATATTGAGATGAATGAAACATGTAGAGAGAATGGGAGAGAATCGCAGAGGATAGGCTGGTGAAAAAACTTTTAAAGGAAAACTAGAAAGGCAAAACAAGTGTAGGTAGGCTGCAGAAAAGATACATGACTATTATATGGGTGTACCATGTATTAAATGGTAATTTGTAAATTGAAGGATGTATATGACATGAAAAAAAAAGATATAAAACATTATAATAATAGGTACTGTGTTGCAGACTTGCGATCTGCAGTGCTTGACGACACCCCAAACGCAAGGCACAAATGCAGTGTGTTTGCCTGCACCTGATCACCTGGTACAGTAGTACCATGCGATCTGGTTGCTGTGTTTTAGTGCGGTCTGGCACAATTTTAGCCCCTTTGAAATTAATATGCTGAAATCGCACTGCACCTGGGTTGCATGTGTGGTGTAAACGGCCCTTATAACAGCTAGAAAGTGTCAGTGTTCACACATAACTGTTTGATTTGACTAGCATCTGTTTTTCTCATACTAGACCACTATAAGGTTGCAGTAATTGTCCATCCAGATATTTTTTCAACACTGGAGGCAATACAATGTGAAAAAAGTGGCGCTTTTGCCGAAAACAACATATCAGATTTCATGGAAAAAACTGTTAACAAGATAATATGGTAACTGTTGGGAGTGAAAACTGCACTTTCTCGATTTGTCATAAATCAGTCCTCCTTAGTGGAATGACAAGGGTATGAACATAAATCTGCATACAAGTCTGCACCTTCATCTATACCAGGGGTGCCCAACCTTTTTAAGAGCGAGGGCCACTTAAGCAACTTGGTAACCAGTCGCGGGCCACGCGGAGCAGGCATATGACAGGTCACGGCTACTCTATAGGCCCCCCGATCCGATCCACCCAGATGGAAGGGGACGAATTGGAGGATCGGATTGGAGGCCGGCGGGAGTAAAACAGACAAAAGTCTGTTTACATCTGCTGCTCTATAGAGGTGAATTGAGGGTCCAATTGGGTAGGGCCGATCGTGTGAAAAGGGCCTAAACTGCTTTCACACTGATGTGCTGCGGTTTACCCACATTGTGGGTGCAGCATAGTGCACCTGTGTCTATCCTGCTGGTTAACTGAACTTTGCCATAGACTCTGCCTGTGGCAAAAGCCGGTGCTGTACAGGAATCATTGGCTTATGGGGCTCTGCTCTGCAGCTGCTTTCTTCCTCTACCACCAGCTTCATTCACAACACTGATGCTGTGGTATGACGGGTCGGCAACCTGCGATCTGGGCTTGCTAACCCACCATTCCAGAGAAGGAGGTCGCGGGCCACATAAGAGGGCTTATTATCAATAACCATGTGCACAGTGTAGGGAATGTCATTTGACAGTACTCACGTGATAAGGTAGTTTTGTAATTACAATTGTCTAAAAACAACTAAAGACTTCCAAGCATTGTTACTTACTAATTGTGCACAGCACCCTTGATCATGAAGGGGTAAGGATCTGTTCATATTCGTTTCACTGTATAAAAATGCATTTCTATATGGCTAGTGCACATCATACTGTGGCTGCTGGTTCTCAATTGCGACTGTTACTGACAGCTCCCCACTTTTGATCAGGAACCAGAGTCGTTCCCCATCCTGTAATTACCTAGTCAGCTATGGCATGCAGGCTGGAGGCTTCAATGAAAAAAATTAAACCTTCAGCCTACAGATTAACACTGCCACTTTGAGGGTGCATTTCCATCATGAATAAAATGACTAATAATACATATAAAAGTAAAGGGGTTTTCTTTTTTAAAGTGTTTTGCTGCCAGACCCACACTTTTATCCAGCCATACCACACTGTGTAAATGTTTGTTGAAAACAATGCCTCTAAATATCCTTTTTATCGATCTCTTCTGGATGGTCACATGACTCCCACCTGCTCTCCTAATCTATGGGCTACAGCGGGAGGGACCAAGATCTCCCTGTAACGTCATTCGGGAGGTCACGTGACTGATGTGCTGGCCGCTCAGCCCCCTCCCGCTGTAGCCCTTAGATGGGGAGGAGAGCAGCTGGGAGTCACGTGACTGGCCTGAAGAGATATGAAAAAAGGTATTTAGAGGCTTTGTTTTCAACAAACACTTACACTGTGTTATGGCTGGATAAAAGAGAGGGGCTGGCAGTGAATTTTTTTACAGTTTACTTTGCTACTAATAGCAGCAAGAGATGGGGGGGTGGACGGCTCACACACAGGAGCTGACAGGCAGGGAGGGAGGAGGAGAGAGGAGAGCAGCAGATGACGGAGGCACCTAAACTGACCACAGTAATCAGGGCTCGGTAGTCCTGATTACCGCGGTCAGTACACAGTACACAGAGGGGGACACAGGAACAGGCAGGATTAACCAGGTTTTTTTTACAGCTTAGAGAAGGACAGGTTAGACAGCACAAGCACTGTACTGTTTAACCTGAGATAAGGGAACAGGATCTCTTCCTTTTTTTTAGGGTTACAACCACTTTAATTTGTGCGCATTTGTAAGCCTATAATTAAGAACAACGAGTGACCAGGGATTCCATAAAAAAGTCCCACATGCCCAACCTTAAAGGGGTTGTAAACCCTTGTGTTTTTCACCTTAATGCATCCTATGCATTATGGTGAAAAAACTTCTGACACTGACCGGCTCCCTGGCCCCCCATTTTACTCACCTGATCCGTTCATTCCCTCGGTGGAGACGTGCTCTACCTCTCTGCCCGGGGGGTCTCGGCTCTTAATTGGATAGATTGATACCAGCACAGCCATTGGCTCCCGCTACTGTCAATCAAATTCAATGATGTGGGCACCGGGGGGCAGGGCCAAGTCTGACATTCTGTGTCTATGCTCGCAAATGCTAGACTCAGGAGCATGCCCGCAAGGTAACCCCTAGGGAGAGCGCTTCTCCTAAGGGGTTTACCGATGTGAGGAGGAGCTGCGAGCGCCGCCTGGGGGACCCCAGAAAACGAGGTTCGGGGCCACATTGTGCAAAACGAACGGCACAGTGGAGACAAGTAAGATATGTTTGTTATTTAAAAAAAAACGAGGCTTTACAACCCCTTTAAAAAGATGACTTTTCTGCCCACTTTCATGTAATGTTTCTGTGTTGTATTGAACTGCATTAGGTTGTTATTGCTTTGTAATAGGATATTGTAATGTTTCTGTGTTGTATTGAACTGCATTAGGTTGTTATTGCTTTGTAATAGGATGACATGCAGTGGCGGTTTCTGACTACTACAACTTTACTAATCGAATATTGGTATAGTCCTGTGTCCTGTCCCCTCCTGTTTAGAGCTAGTTGGTTTCGTCCTAGCTACATACACCCTATCAACTTCTTTAATGTCCCCACAGTCAATGTTATTTATTCACAGAGTCAGGGCTTAGGAATGTCACAGTCTTCTTACACTTCAAAAGACTAGAATAACATCCTCTGTACTGCAATTAGCTGAAGTAAAATTGCATTTGTAAAAAAAAAAAAAAAAGGCCCCAGAGAGGGGCACCATTACAGGTAATATACCTTTTTGTCAGTCTCCTTTTCCCCCTTATGTTGACAAATAACAATGTTTCCTACACACATCAATTAAGAAATTGAAGTTCACCTTGAAATCACCTTACTCGCAATGTTTTTCATATGCACTCTATCATGGTAATTAGGTGTATTACATTATTTATGCATACTGCATGTTTCTACTTTTGTCTTATATGCAAGTGTGGAAATTGAAGTAATCTTTACAAATGTATTGTGCTAATTGTTTAACTGTGTTTCCAAAAGAGTGGAAAAGAGAAGTTTTAGAACTCACCACTAATTGAACACTAATAATCAATCAAGAACCCTTATGTGGCACTTCATTGTATGACATCAGGGGCATCAGAATGCAGATTAGCTAGAACGATAAGGTTTCCCCTGCTAGAAGGGCAAATGCATTAAAATGTTTAGGCTTTAGAACCACTTTAATGCATTCTCTGCATTAGAAAAAAAAAACTTCTGTCAACAGAGCGTGGCTCAGCCGTGAGCCCACACAAGTGCCCCCATAGCAATGCTATGGGGGCACTCAAAGGGGGGAAAGCGCATGGGATGCTGGTGGAGAACCCCAGAAGATGAGGATCGGGGCTGCTTTGTGCAAGACCGTTGCACAGAGCAGGTAAGTATGACAAGTTTATTTATTTTTTTCATTTAGAATCACTTTAACTATTGGGTAGCTGGAAGGAGAGGGAGCTCTGTAGAAACTTAATTTTTAGTGTGCAGCCAGGTAAGAAATGGTTAGCTAGTACATTAGATCCCAGTCCCGATATCATTAAAATATGTTAAAATACTTTAATACATTATTGTCAGTTTCAGATGAAAAATAAAACAACTTTCTGGTTTCTGGAATAGCTGTTGCAGTAACTAAATATAACTTTGTATCTGGTTTAATGAAAAGCTGCTAAAATAACTAAATCTTGTAACACCTTTACCTACTTTCCTTTCAGTGGGAAAGCAGCCAAAATGCAAATCCAGCACAAGACACTAACTATAAATGTACGTGTCCATCTTCTCCACTATACCACACTGTTTAACAGTGTAGCTAATGTAGGATCTGAAGTAGACGCTCCAGACAAGAATCTGCCTTATTTTGTGGTCCAAGCTTCAAAAATGTTTCTGATTGAGAAAAAAATCCAAATGTGCGCACATGGCGGCAGCATCATGTATAGTTGTGTTTTAAAAGTGCCTATTTTTCTGCTCAGTTAACCTGAACATTTTTTATTTTATTTTTTTGAGCTGGTTTGACCTGTGTACGTCAAATCCAAGGGTTTTCGGGCGCGTGGGAAGCAAAGTTGCAGTGTCTAGCCCGGCTGCTATGACAGACTAAATCTTTGACAGAATAAAAATGAGGCAGATGGATGCTGTACCGAATGATACATATGTTTAGTGCTGCATCTGTTCAGGGGCATGCGAAATCCTGCATTCAAGGCATACGTCCCTGAACGCATATGGTCATAAATGCGTGTACCGAATGATACATATGTTTAGTGCTGCATCTGTTCAGGGGCATGCGAAATCCTGCATTCAAGGCATACGTCCCTGAACGCATATGGTCATAAATGCGTGTAGCATTCAATACAGGGTCCAGCTGCATCCAGCCACTACGTATTTCTAGAGGCTGCTGGCAGTTGGCTAGACACTTTCACCCATGCCTCCCAGGTGCCCGAAAATGCTAGGATTTTCCGCACATGGTCCAAACTGTCTGTATGCATACCCTCATATACATGACACTATAGACAGCTTCTATTGCTTTGAATAGATGTCAATGTGAAGATCAAGGGCATTTTTTTCAAAGTGCATTATCACACAATACACCCACCAAACTCCCTCATAAACATTACATGGAAAGGAGAAAGGAGAAAGAAAGATAATGTATTAGTCCTGGAGTTTTCAGAAAAAAGCACGTGAAAAGGTTAGATGCTTTTTTTTTTTTTATGCTTTTTTTTATGTTTTGTTTTTTAAAAGTAATGCTAAAGTAATGCTAAAGGCAATTTTTTGTAAAATTAAATTAACAAACATGTTATACTTACCTGCTCTGTGCAATGGTTTTGCTCAAAGCGGCCCTGAACCTCTTCTTCTCAGGTCCCCCTGCTGTCGATCTTCTCACTTCCTCTTCTCCCTGTGCCCCCATAGCAAGCTGCTTGCTATGGGAGCACACAGTTTGTGCTTGCTCCCGAGCTATGTGTCTCTAATGAGCTGCTCTTGGGGCTTGGCTCATCCTCACAGCATTTGATTGACAGCAGCAGGAGCCATTGGCCCCTGCTGCTGCCGGAGTCCATGTGTGAAGAAGAAGAGAGGCGAGAGAAGACTGCAGCCGTGCACAGTGCTGGATCAATTGAGGACTCAGGTAATTATTTAGGGAGATGGGGGAGGACATCAAGCTGTAAAATATTTTTTACCTTAATGCAGGGAATACAAGGTAAAAGAAAAGTATTGGCTTTAGAACCACTTTAAGCTATGTAAATGGGGATGTGTAAACATATACTGTGTATATATATATATATATATATATATATATATATATATATATATATATATATATATATATAAAATCTTAGTTTGGTGGCAAAAGTGGAAATGCACTTTAAGAGCAAGCAGTGTATGTATCTAAATTTGCTATCAGCCTCCAGCTGACTGGTAAAAGAAAGTCAATGCTAGGAGTTGGCCAGGCTCTGTTGCAGTGCGCTTGTGTGGACAGTGAATATGTTCATAGAAGGAGGGCTGGAGGAGGACTTAATCAGTGTGCTGCTGCTCTTAAGCTGTGCAAACAGCAGACTGGAAGAGTGTTTTGACCTGGCTGTGCTAATCCTACAATTGAGGACCTAGCTACATGGTCTTGCAGGAATGCTCGAGTCACAAAACTGGCTGCACAGAATTACAAATCTTTCAGCAGGCAAAACTGCTTCCGCAATAATTATTGGTCATTCAAAAAGCCCACTAGTGCCATATCACTATGTAATTGTTTACTCATGTTTTAGTGCTGTGTTTGCAGAATATCGTAATTGCTTCTAAATGTGACTATGTAGGAAATCACTTTCACATAAAAGAACAAAAAAATGAATATACTGTCTTAAAAGCACAATACCTCCTACTTGCGTCTCTCGTAAAATTATTAGCATTAGAAAGAAAAGAACTTGCAGAAATCAAATGCTGCTGAGCAGCAATAAAATAACTCAATTTAATAACAGAATCCACTGGTTCTGAAAGCCTGCAATCTTGCTTTGAGAAACACTTTTAGAGGCAGAAAATAAAGATACAGAAAATGTTAAATTACTTTTTTGTGCAAAGGAATTAGGTGTTTGGTCTTCCTTAGCTTTGGCATTTTGAAGTCTATTTTTCAAAGTGAATACTCAACATTCTTTAATGTAATGAATGTCAACCTGCACATTAAAAGTAAAGGGGAGGCATTAGGGAAATGTCTATTTTCATCCACAAGACCAGATTGGGATCTCACCGTTTCCTTTAGAATGTTTAAAGAATTCTTCAGGCTGTCCGCAGTGTGCTGTCTTGCTGAATTAAGGAGGAGGTCTGTATGGCTTGATATAAGAGGTTGCAGGTGATTGATGTTGCTTAAAATTTCTTTTGCCTTTGCCGTATTTTCTGGTGAATAGTAAATACACTGGTACCCAGTACTGGAAAACAGAAATGCAAATTTCTTTTAGCAGACTGCAGAGAAAAATTATTATCAGATACTCAGCAAAAAATAAAAAATAATCCTTATAAAGAAGATTGAGTAAAGTTATTTCCTGTACTCAGGCATATGCTGAGATATTTATCTGTGAGAGGATTAACGTCCAATCGTTTTTTCCAAAGTAAAAGAATCGGGGAACCACAAATGAAAGCAAACAGTACTTGATGAGTTTATTTCCTATCTCAGCTTTATAAAGAGAACGAATTACACATTGATATGTAAGCACCGTCAACATTTTATACAGCTTATCTTGTTGATTGGAAGCGTCAAGAAAGAAAATTGCAAACTTTTAATTCCAACTCATTTGAATGCTAACAATGTTGTTTTAGATTAAACTGAAGTGGGACTCTAAAATTAGCATGTTTTTTTTTTCCGCTGTTGGGGAGATTTCCCTATACATCCTGAAAACTTTGGTCACAGGAAGTAAAATCTACCACTGACACTGACACAAGGAGAGAATAGGTTCTATTATTGATTCAAAAAGGAAAAAATATGCTTTAAGTGAAGTGCTACCAAAAAAAAAACATACAGGGGTCGGTTTGCTAAAACTGGAGAGTGCAAAATCTGATGCAGCTTTGCATAGAAACCGCTCAGGTTGCAGGTTAGCATTAATTTACTTATTTTGCAAAAATAAAACTGCTTTCCATTAATTCTACACAGACTTGCCTCACTGTCTTCATAGCTGTTTAAACACACTGCTTAATTACTTCTGCCTTACTTCCTGGACAGACTTTAGACCATAAGACAGGGAGGAGTTGACAAGCTGATCTCATTAGCACACACCCTGCATCATCTACCCTCACTGGTTAACTCTTTCCTGTGTCATGACCTAAAGTCTGTCCAGGAAGTAAAGCAGAAGTAATCGAGCAGTGTGTTTAAATAGCTATGAAGAGTGTGAGGTAAGCCTGTGAAGAATTAATGGAAAGTGGTTTTATTTTTGCAAAATAAGTACATTAATGCTATATTGGCACATAGGGGAGCTGGAGTTTAGAAAAAAAAGTGAACAAAAGGTGAACTTAGCCTTTAACTGAACAAGCTGAAGTTAGAAGCGGATTGACTACTATGCACAGCTGCACCGTATTTTGCACTCTCCAGTTATAGTAAATCAACCCCACAGTCCTGCAGGGCGTGCCCATTCTTGTTGGCCAGTAGTGTGTTTCATGTACTAAAAACTACTAATGGAATTAAAAAGCCCTAAAAGCAAATCTATTCATAATGTTGTAAAGCCCTCTTAAAACAGAAGATATTCGTGTCTCACTCCATGACAAATCCCAAAAATAAAAGGGTTTAGCATTCTTCAATTTGATCAAAACGCTTTTTTTAGTCCTTTCTCTCCATAACCTGTATAAGTATACTGTCTTGTAGGGTGCCAAGTCCTACTCTTTAGAAGCCATGGTTTTCATACACTGCAATGATGATGGCCTGAAAAAGCTGTATGCAGTTTGGAATAAATGGCTCTATAATATTACGCTATATTTGCACTATACACCAACAGTTCTAGATGTGCATCTGGCTGATGGAACATAAAGAAATGAACTGCATGGCTTCCCTCACTGTCCTTGAAGAAGAATAATCCTCCAGTGGTTTCTCTAAAATGGCCCTACAATCTTGTTGTAGAGTCAGGCATTATTGCATATGATGATGATACTGATTTGTACTCGGTGAGAATAGCTTTTAGCTTTTCAGCAACAAAACTTAATTTCTGGAGAGTTCAGTCTTCTAAATATAAATGCATCTTACATCTGGAATGCACTCATAAGGAATTAATATTTTTATCTGCTGTTCTGTGTATCATAAGAATGCATTTTTGCTCTTTTCATAAAGCCACCATATTGCTTATAGCAAGTGTTTTTGATTTTAAAGATATCTGCAAAGTGCATACACTATCGAGAACATTGCAGTGCCGTACTAGGAAACAAAAGCAGATCTGTTATATATATAGCACCCTGAACTCCGCTATGTCTAATAGACAATAACTGAATTGGAATTCCCTCAGTAAGTTCAGGAAATATGTAGACTGCTGTCTGTCCTATTCTATTAAACCATAGAGGTTTTGAAGCAAAGCAGGCAGTAAAAGCGTAGAAAAATTCAGACTGGAATTGGAAGGGCTGGATTTTTCATGGCTGGAGCTTGTAGGCACACAACTTGTGTTACCCAACAACAACCCCTCTCTGCTAGGATATCCTGTTCTATACAGATGATTTGCACACGTTATTGTAGACGCTGCTTAGAGTAATGTGACATATTAAAAAATTCTTATATAAAGTGACTATATTTCTACTGATAGTGGGAAAAAAAGCTTGGTTGACGACTACAGTGGGAAAAGCCTCTTCTTTGCTGTGCCTGCCTACAGCCATTTGCCTACTGTGTGGAAGATCCAAACCGGCCTTCTGTAATTAGCCAGAGCTACCAAATTGCCCACTTAGACCTGCAACTTTTAAAACCCTTAGCGTTTTGTAAGATAAATTAGGGTAATTTTTGATAAAATGTGTTCCACTGGTGTTTGTGAAAATATAGAGGTTTATGTTACAAAGCAGTGAATGTATACATGAATGATCACAGATCACATTTCTGTAATTGCAGACTGGAATAGATACTACACTTTGCGATGACCCTTGTTTTTCCCTATGCCTATAAGGCAGATGTCTGAAAACACCAGGACTTATAATTTGAATTGTTACTCCAGAGGGTTACAGTATAGATGAAGTATGTCAAGACACTTCACACACTTCAGTATTCCTGTACTGCTCCATTCTACTCTTTACAGCTCAAGGCTAAAATAAGGTAGAGTACAGAAACACAACCAATTCCCACAAATCAAAGCCCGGTTAATGGTGTTACCACAGCAGATAGGAAGTACTACACTATAATTTCTATAACATATATTCATACTTGTGTCAGCTGACTTTTTATTATTTACAGCTTTGCGTGTTCCTTAGCATACTTGTTAACCCACATTTTGAATGGGTCCTCAATGAGTCTGAATGAAGTGAACTATTTCTGCCCAAGTCACTTTAGCTTTGAAATATTAAATGACAGTTTATGGATTTATTTAGAAATACCTGTCCTTGCTTCCTCAAAATAATCCTGAACAATTGTGCAGGTAGTCAATTCTTTACTTGTCTGCCTGCTTCTCCCCTGCCATATGCCTAATTTGTGGGCATTTCTATTGATGTCTGACATTATTCACATGTGTTAGTGTAGCAGTTCTCTTAACAATCATCTGCATATGATAGCTGGTCAATGAATGATCATTGGAGAAAAGGAGGAGAGCACTAACACCCACTTACTCTGAATAACTCTTTACTGTCCACGGCTGTTGTGAAGTTCGGACAGAGATACCTTCATTCTGTCCCCATCTGCGGTGAGCATGCCTGCAAATGTTTATCACAGAGACGCTTTGGCACACACTCTCTTGCTGACATACCCCCTCCCTCTGTTTGTACTGTGATGTTTCTGGTCTCTTTGAAGCTCCTGGCACCCAAGGCCAATGTATCAATCAGTGAAAATTAAAAATTTGGCTCATTCCGCGCAGTATGGTCAGACCATGGTGGAAAGAATGAGAGCTCCGTCCACCACGCTAGCTCTGGATCTACTGCACCAATTGAAAAAAGACAAAAACCTACATGCAATGTTTTATTATTGTTTTCACATTTGGCAGATTTGGTGCGTATCAGATCAGTCACCACCACCAATAGGGATAGACCGATATGAAATCATATTTTCAATACAGTGGGCAAAGGTTTAGAACTGTTAGCGACAACATTCATTGGTGTGTACGTGGAGGCTGCTCTAGTGGCTCTATTTTGGATTAATGCTTTCCCAGTGTTACATGAATTGGGGCCTGCACACACTGTGATGTTTACTCCATGGTGCCAGGCTCCTGGTTTCCAGGGGACAAACCTGGGGATGCCTACTTCCCAGGGACTGTCTTTAGGAAACAAGGATAAATGGTAACCTTATTCTAACTATTCTGTCTCTTTCCAACCAGAGCTTAGCTTTAAAGAAAACATTCTAAAGATTTTAACACATACAGGACATGCAAAAGAAATCACAAGAAAAGTTTATATTTTTGCTTAAATAGCAAAAACTGTCTGACACTGTAGTAGTTATTTCTTTTTGATAATTTAGCAATTATTTCTACCCAAGCAATTATATAGTGATTAACACTGAAATCCAAAATGCTGTAGGGAATGTTAACAATTATGTGTCATACATATTACACTATACAGATGTACTTTTGTGCTTTTAGCTGAAAAAAAATGTGAAAAAACATCAGAATGAGAACTAAATGCCCAGGAAGCAATATCTGCATTGTGATTCATTCAGTGGAGGGTACTAAGGGGCCACCATGATATGCCACCACCAAACTGTCCTCCTTTAGATATAACACTGGGGTATACATTTACTTTGCTTTTCTGTAATAGTTGAGCCCACAGCTTTTACTGTATTTTGAATCCTCAGCCATGCCCCCACCCCTTTTCTGATGTTTAAGTTATTTGTGTTCTGCTAAAGAGTTATTCGACCAGAGAGGAAAAACTACAAGAAAACCCAAACATGTACTGCAATATTTGATGTTCAGTACGACACGTAATTAATTACACATACCATAGCTTATATTTCAAAGTTACTTGCAAAATGCTCAAAGCACAGCAATAACAAATATGATCTCTTAACTGATCTAATAAGAAAAAAATAAGAAAATACGATCATTGCTATGGATTACTGCACCATTGCATTTTGCAGTACATAAGCAAATTGTGTAACATGCAATCTGTCACTGAGCTCATGGGTCTCAAAACAGAAGGCCATGCTGCTGAGAATTAGGCTGCAGGTGCAAATTACATAAAGCATGTTAAAGGGAATCTATCATTCCAATAAATGCATGGAACAAGAGTCCTAGTCTGTGGTGGCCCACTCTAATCCTACTATTTCTGCAGAAAGTTTTTAGTAGTAAAGCTGAACTATATCTTTACCCAGAATCTAATGGATACTGCTTTCATTAGTGCCTCCTTTAGATATGCATCATAAAATGTCCCCTTTAAAATAAATTCTACAAGAACACACATACTGATCCCTTTGACTTCTGGGACCCCAGCAACTAAAGCTGGCCATACATGGGTCAGTTTTTTTCACTCAACCACAGATTTTAACAAAAAACTGATGGGAGAGCAAGTTTATTTACACATTAACAGGAAGCTTGTGGCAGAATAAAATGGTCAGACTCTTTGTCTGATAATTCTATTTAATAACAGAATAGAATTGAACTGGCAGAAGGATAGAATTGGCAGACACTCTGTCTGCTAATTCTATTTAAAAGGGTAAAGAAGCCCATACATGGAGCAAATTTCTTTCCTGCAAACACAGACACTGCACAGTCCTGACCTCAACCTGATGGAACTCCTTTGGGATGAATTAGAGTGGAAAATGTGAGCCAGGTCTTCTCGTCCAACATCAGTGCCTGACTTCACAAATGTGCTTCAGGAAGAATGGTCAAGCATTCCCATAGACTCACTTCTAAATAAGGATGAGCCAAACACCCGCCAGTTTGGTTCGCACAAGAACATCCGAACAGGCAAAACATTCGTAAGAACACACGAACACCGTTAAAGTCTATGGGACACGAAAATGAAAAATCAAAAGTGCTAATTTTAAAGGCTTATATGCAAGTTATTATCATAAAAAGTGTTTGGGGACCCGGGTCTTGCCCCAGGGGACATGTGTCAATGCAAAATAATTTTTGTTTAAACGTTTCTTCAGGAGCAGTGATTTTTTTTGATATATTTTTTTCTTAATATTAAGGGGAAGCCCCCATGGCATCAGAGGGGGGCGGGGTCATCCGTTTACATCACTGGGTAGCCCCGCCCTTAGCTATATAACAGCTGTCACCCAGAAGAAGCGTCACTTGGTGGGAGCCTCCCATGGAGGCGGAACT
The DNA here is from genome assembly GCA_028564925.1 of Lithobates sylvaticus. NCBI lineage: Eukaryota > Metazoa > Chordata > Amphibia > Anura > Ranidae > Lithobates > Lithobates sylvaticus. The sequence continues at coordinate 581,798,620 of CM053026.1, read as the reverse complement.
GTTGCAGCTTTTTTTTTTTTGGTCCGTCTTTTAATAAAGGACTTGTCCCAAGCTGTCTCTTTTACCATTTGTAACACTTTTTTTTGTGAAATGGTAGGTGTACAATGTACCCCGTTACCAATTCACATAGGGGGGTGGGATCTGAAGGTTCCCTTGTTAAAGGGGGCTTCCAGATTCCGATAAGCCTCCTTCCCACATACCCCCACAACCACAGAGCAAGGGTTGTGGGGATGAGGCCCTTGTTCCCATCAACATGGGGACAAGGTGCTTTGGGGTCAGACCCCAAAGCACCATCCCCATGTTGAGGGTATGTGGCCTGGTAAGGTTCAGGAGGTGGGGCGCTCACTTGCCCCCCTCTTTTATTGTGGCCTGCCAGGTTGTGTGCTCGGATAAGGGTCTGATATGAATTTTGGGGGGACACCTACGCCATTTCTTTTTTAAATGTTGGGGTAGGGTTCCCCTTATTATCCCTACCAGACCTAAAGGGCCTGGTATGGATTTTGGGGGGACCCCCGCGCAATTTTTTTTTTTTATTTTGGTTCGGGGTTAACCTTAATATTCATACCAGACCCAAAGGGCCTGGTAATGGACTGGGGGGGGGGGGGGGCATGCCATTTTTTTCAATTACTTTTATCTATCAGAATTTCCGACGGACTTTGAATTGAGAACCTGTTCTCAATTTTTCCGAAGGAAAACCTTTCTATCGTATTTTCCGATCGTGTGTATGCAATCCCAACACGCAAAATTCCGACGCGTGCTCGGAAACAATTTGACGCATGCTCGGAAGCATTAAACTTCCCTTTTATAGTGCTGTCGAACGCGTTTTATGCCGCTGTGTTATTCACCGTCGAAATTTGGTGTGATCGCATGTAGGCAACACAGCTTGAGTGGAATTCCGTCGGAAAAACCATCAGAGTTTTTTCTGACGAGAATTCCGATCGTGTGTACGCGGCATAAGACTAGGCCATTAAAATTCATGTGCGTGTAAAGGCAGGTGTTCCCAATACTTTTGAAAATATAGTGTATATACTGGATGGGTGGAGTGTCCAGTGCTTGCTAGGATCTGACAGAACAACTGGATTCTCTGAAGGCTTCTGATTATTGTATAATTTTCAAATACTCTGCTGAACTTCGTCATCTGTCATTGATATCCAATGAGTGTTACACTCTGGAAAAGAACCCAAGGTTGTTGATTACAAATTCCTTTGGACATTTGTTTGGAGTTTGCTCTCTACAACTGTCTGCACACCCCTGTTCAGAAGCTGAAGACCAGATGTTTTAACTGCTCTTGCTGCATATTGGTTTAGAGACTGAGAAATCCAGGCAACTAACATTTTCCAAAGAAGGTCAGACAGCTGTTATTTTCTCAATTCCAGTTTCCTATAACTTGCTGTAATTCCAATGTATTTACATATTTTTAGAAGTAATTTGCAGTGTAGCGATGAAAAAACTCAAACCGTAATTGTCTCCAGCAGCGTCTACTTAATGCAAAATAATGAGATCTGCTCTAAATAAATGAGAATCCCAAAATGTTCAAACCCTTTTCGGCTGTCTCATAAGTCAGACATCAATGAATTTCTCATTAGATTACTGTAGACTATAACAAGAACATTTAACAAGATAAAAAGCAGACACTAAAAGACTAGTAAATTAAAGAAGAACAATCAGGACAAAAAACTCCAATGAAATGGCAATCTCAGTGTATGTGCCTTTTTTTTTTATCTTAAGCTGTATAAGTGCCTGTATATTAAAGAATAAATAGCTCTGAACATTGAAGGGGAAGCCTCCAATGGTGAGAAAGGGTAAACAGCTGGATAGAACTGCATTGTTTTATTAGCTAGCTTGCCGACTGGAACCCAAAGAACCAAAATGTTGACAGAGTCAAGCTAAGGGACCCAAAATATATTAAAAGTTATTCTTAAGGCTGCATTTGTTTCCTTTTTTAGGCTTTCCTTTTCCTATTTTCATCTGGTGATCCAGCCAGCAAATTTGTTTTTAGGAAACCCCAGTCTCCCCAGCAGAATGTATCAGTTTATATGGATGAGACAAACCACTTAAAGCGTTTGTTACCCTAAAAAAAAGATCCTGTTCTTTTAAAGCATGTTAGGCAGCACAGTGCTAGTGCTGTGTAATTTGGCTCCTGTATCACCTGAAATACCTGACTGATTCCTGCCTTGTTCTGCCCTCCCCCCTGTAAACTGACCACAGTTTATAATGGCTGCTGAACCCTGACACCGTGGTCAGTTTACATGCCTCCGTCATCCACAGCTCTCCTGTCCTCCTTGCCTGTCAGCTTGTGAAAGTGCCCGCCCCCTCCCTCGTGCTGATGAAATTACTTTAATGTTTAATCCTCGGCGCTCACGTGACCAGTTGCCTCTCTCCTCCTCTCGTCCCGACTGACGTCAGCGGGAGATTCTCAGCCCCTCCCGCTCTAGCTCTCAGAAGGAGACAGAGGAGAGGAGGAAAGAGGCGGCCAGTCACATGAGTGCCGAAGGGGCATGTGGAAATCAGATACGGCAAGAAAACTGCTGTACCTGATTATAAAGTGTGAGCTGGAATTTGGCTTCAATTTATATAGCGTATTTAAAGAGGAGGTCCAGCTGAAAAAAAAAAATTAAATGTCAGCAGCTAGAAACACTGTAGCTGCAGACTTTTAATAAGCACACTTACGTGTCCAGGGTGCCCGCGATGTTGTACGCCCACAGCCGATCCGTCCATCGCATCGGGTCCCAGCGTCGCCATTCTAAGTAAGAGAAACAGGCAGTGGAGCCTTACGGCTTCACTGTCCGTTTCCTACTGCGCAGGCGCGAGTCACGCGGCGCTTTGTGAATGGTCAGCTGTGTTCTGGGACACACGCAGTTCCCAGAACACACAGCGCCACCTTCCCCAGAAGACAACGCGGAGGAGGAGAAGACTGAAGATAACCACGGTGTAGTGGCAGATTAGGACGATTTGCCTAGAAACAGGCATTTCTATGCTATTTCTTTTTTTAAGGTGGCCCTCCACTTTAAATCTGGTAATACATTTAACACTACCCTCCTTCCCAGATTGATAATGCTGCTGTGCCTCCTTTGCGCATTCCTCCAGAGTGTCTCATTAATACCAGAGGTGTGTGAAGGCCATATCACCAGTTGAAAACAGAGGGATATTATCCAGAAAGAAAGACAAAGAAAGAAACATAATGCAGCCACCACTTTTTTGGTGAAATGGTAGGGGTACTTTTGTACCCCCTTACCATTTCACACAGGGGGGGGGGCCGGGATCTGGTGGTCCCCTTGTTAAAGGGGGCTTCCAGATTCCGATAAGCCCCCCGCCCGCAGACCCCCACAACCACCGGGCACGGTTGTGGGGAAGAGGCCCTTGTCCTCATCAACATGGGGACAAGGTGCTTTGGGGGTCTTAGACCCCCAAAGCATCCTCCCAATGTTGAGGGCATGTGGCCTGGTACGGTTCAGGCGGGAGGGGGGGGCCGCTCTCGTCCCCCCTCTTTTCCTGCGGCCTGCCAGGTTGCGTGCTCGGATAAGGGTCTGGTATGGATTTTGAGGGGGACCCCACGCCATTTTTTTTGGCTAGGGTTCCCCTTAAAATCCATCCCAGACCTCAAGGGTCTGGTATGGATTTTGAGGGGGACCCTACGCCATTTTTTTTTTTTTTTTTGGGCTGGGGTTCCCCTTAATATCCATCCCATACCTGAAGGGCCTGGTTATTGAATTAGGGGGACCCCTACGCTTTTTTTTTTTGGTTTTTTATCAATGAATTACAGTTCTCTGTGTTACAGGAGCCATCAATTCATTAGCCGCGAGTGCTTTTAAATAGCTTTTTTCCCGCAAAAATTACACTTTTTTGCAGGGAAAGTTCTAAGCACAGGAAACCTGCCCCCCTTCACAGGCCACCTATAGACACCCCCCCCCCCCAGATGTGATACTGCAATGCTGTTCTAACAGCATGCACACACATATCCCCAGAAATAAAGCATATCTTGTCAGCAGTCAGCAACACACTGACACACTGACTGAAACAGAATATGCGAGGCCGCCGGCACGTGGGGCGTGTACTAAAGCGTGTACTAAAGCCCCTGAGCTATAATTGGCTACAGGCATCCTGCCTGTAGCCAATTATGGCTCTCCTCGCTGCCGGCGCTGTGATTGGCCAAGCATGCGGGGTCACAGTGCATGCTTGGCCAATCATCAGCCAGCATTGCACTGCGCGGGCCGCAATGCATTGCGGGGCCGCTCGCATCACACGAATTTGATGCGAGCGGCCCCAATAGTTCTGGGCTCGCCGAGCGAGCGAACGCCCGGTGCTCGATTCGAACATGGGTTCGAATCGAACACCGGGCCCATCCTTACCACCAAACTGTCCTCCTTTAGATATAACACTGGGGTATACATTTACTCTGCTTTTCTGTAATAGTTGAGCCCACAGCTTTTACTGTATTTTGAATCCTCAGCCATGCCCCCCACCCATTTTCTGATGTTTAAGTTATTTGTGTTCTGCTAAAGAGTTATTCGACCAGAGAGGAAAAACTACAAGAAAACCCAAACATGTACTGAAATATTTGATGTTCAGTACGACACGTAATTAATTACACATACCATAGCTTATATTTCAAAGTTACTTGCAAAATGCTCAAAGCACAGCAATAACAAATATGATCTCTTAACTGATCTAATAAGAAAAAAATAAGAAAATGCGATTATTGCTATGGATTACTGCACCATTGCATTTTGCAGTAAATAAGCAAATTGTGTAACATGCAATCTGTCACTGAGCTCATGGGTCTCAAAACAGAAGGCCATGCTGCTGAGAATTAAGCTGCAGGTGCAAATTACATAAAGCATGTTAAAGGGAATCTATCATTCGAATAAATGCATGGAACAAGAGTCCTAGTCTGTGGCGGCCCACTCTAATCCTACTATTTCTGCAGAAAGTTTTTAGTAGTAAAGCTGAACTATATCTTTACCCGGAATCTAATGGATACTGCTTTCATTAGTGCCTCCTTTAGATATGCATCATAAAATGTCCCCTTTAAAATAAATGCTACAAGAACACACGTACTGATCCCTTTGACTTCTGGGACCCCAGCAACTAAAGCTGGCCATACATGGGTCAGTTTTTTTCACTCAACCACAGATTTGAACAAAAAACTGACGGGAGAGCAAGTTCATTTACACATTAACAGGAAGCTTGTGGCAGAATAAAATGGTCAGACTCTTTGTCTGATAATTCTATTTAAAGCGGGGTTTCACCTTAAAAAAAAAAAATGTAAAAGTCAGCAGCTAAAAAAAAAGTCGCTGCTGACTTTTAAAAAGTACACTTACCCTCCCAGGGCGCCCGCGATGTTGTTCGTGGAGGCCGAGATGTCCCTCGGCTATCCGGATCCAGCGCCGCCATCCTCAGTAAGGGAAACGGCTTCTCGTTTCCTACTGCGCATGCGCGAGTTGGCGCGCGGCCTACTGCGCATGCGCGTGTCTTATTTGTGAATGGGGAACGCGGTGTGTTGTGGGACACAGTTCCCACAACACACCGCGCCCCATTCACCTGAAGACGGAAGAAGAGAAGATCACCGCGGCGCTGGAGGAGGCAGATTAGGACGATCTGCCTAGCAACAGCCATTTCTGGTAAGTAAAAAAAAATAATTTTTTTTTTTTTTTTTTTTAATTGTTACTAACTTTTTCTCAAGTTTTCATTTTCCCACCACTTTAATAACAGAATAGAATTGAATTGGCAGAAGGATAGAATTGGCAGACACTCTGTCTTCTAATTCTATTTAAAAGGGTAAAGAAGCCCATACATGGAGCAAATTTCTTTCCTGCAAACACAGACACTGCACAGTCCTGACCTCAACCCAATGGAACTCCTTTGGGATGAATTAGAGTGGAGACTGTGAGCCAGGTCTTCTCGTCCAACATCAGTGCCTGACTTCACAAATGCGCTTCAGGAAGAATGGTCAAGCATTCCCATAGACTCACTACTAAATAAGGATGAGCCAAGTTTGGTTCGCACCAGAACATCCGAACAGGCAAAACATTCGTAAGAACACACGAACACCGTTAAAGTCTATAGGACACGAAAATGAAAAATCAAAAGTGCTAATTTTAAAGGCTTATATGCAAGTTATTATCATAAAAAGTGTTTGGGGACCAGGGTCTTGCCCCAGGGGACATGTGTCAATGCAAAATAATTTTTGTTTAAATGTTTTTTCGGGAGCAGTGATTTTTTTTTATATATTTTTTTCTTAATATTAAGGGGAAGCCCCCATGGCATCAGAGGGGAACGGGGTCACCCGTTTACATCACCGGTTAGCCCCGCCCTCAGCTATATAACAGCTGTCACCCAGAAGAAGCATCTCTTGGCGGGAGCCTCCCATGGAGGCGGAACTGTTGCAGATTGTTTTTTCTTTTTTGGTCCGTCTTTTAATAAAGGACTTGTCCCAAGCTGTCTCTTTTACCATTTGTAACACTTTTTTTTGTGAAATGGTAGGTGTACAATGTACCCCGTTACCAATTCACATAGGGGGTTGGGATCTGGAGGTCCCCTTGTTAAAGAGGGCTTCCAGATTCCGATAAGCCCCCTTCCCACATACCCCCACAACCACCGGGCAAGGGTTGTGGGGATAAGGCCCTTGTTTCCATCAACATGGGGACAAGGTTCTTTGGGGTCAGACCCCAAAGCACCATCCCCATGTTGAGGGTATATGGCCTGGTAAGGTTCAGGAGGGGGGGCGCTCTCTTGCCCCCCCCTCTTTTCTTGTTGCCTGTAAGGTTGCGTGCTCAGATAAGGGTCTGGTATGAATTTTGGGGGGACCCCCACGCAATTTTTTATTTTGGTTCGGGGTTAACCTTAACCGCTTCCCGATCGCCTCCTGCACATATACGTCGGCAGAATGGCACGGCTAGGCAAAAGCACGTACAGGTACGTCCCCTTTAATTGCCTAGCCGTGGGGTCCGTGACCACGGCCGCGGGACCAGCGGACCCGATCGTCGCTGGTGTCCCGCGATCGAGTCACAGAGCTGAAGAACGGGGAGAGGTCTGTGTAAACAAACCTCTCCCCGCGCTTCCCACACTGCCTGTCATTGATCGGCTTTTCCCTGTCATCAGGAAAGCCGATCAATGACGTCAGACGTCAGCCCCGCCCCCTAATGTAAAAAAAAACACACACGTCACAGACCATAACCCCTCCCTGACCCCTAGTGGTTAACTCTTTCACTGCCAGTGTCATTTATACAGGAATCAATGCATTTAAATAGCATTGATTGCTGTATAAATGACAATGGTCCCAAAAATGTGTCAAAAATGTCCAATGTGTCGGCCATAATGTCGCAGTCACAATAAAAATCCCTGATCGCCGGCATTACTAGTAAAAAAAAAATATTAATAAAAATGCTATAAAACTATCCCCTATTTTGTAAACGCTATAATTTTTGCGCAAACCAATCAATAATCGCTAATTGCTATTTTTTTTTACCAAAAATATGTAGAAGAATACGTATCGGCCTAAACTGAGGGAAAAAAAACGTTTTTTTTTATATATTTTTTGGGGATATTTATTATAGCACAAAAAATAAAAACCGCAGGGGCGATCAAATACCACCAAAAGAAAGCTCTATTTGTGGGGAAAAAAGGACGCCAATTCTTTTTGGGAGCCACGTTGCACGACCGCGCAATTGTCAGTTAAAGCGACGCAGTGCCGAATCACAAAAAGGGGCCTGGTCCTTTGGCTGCAAATTGGTCCGGGGCTGAAGTGGTTAATATTCATACCAGACCCAAAGGGCCTGGTAATGGACTGGGGGGGGGGGGGGCATGCCATTTTTTTCAATGACTTTTATCTATATTGCCGAGACCCGACAATTCATTACAGCCGCGATCAGTTTTAAATGACTTTTTTTCCTTTACAAATGTAATTTTGCTGTGGTACTGTTCTAAACACGAAAAAACTGTGCCATTTTACAGGCATACTATAGACACCCCCCAGGCATGATATTTAAAGGAATATTTCATTTTTATTGTTTCACTTTGAGCATTATTAAAATCACTGCTCCCCAAAAAACTGCCATTTTTAAAACTTTTTTTGGCATTGATACATGTCCCCCGGGGCAGGACCCAGGTCCTCAAACACTTTTTATGACAATAACTTGCATATAAGCCTTTAAAATTAGCACTTTTGTTTTTTCATGTTAGTGTCCCATAGACTTTAACAGTGTTCCGCGGCTTTCGAATTTGTCCCGAACACTGCATAATGTTCGCTGTTCGGAGAACAGGGAAACACACGATGTTCGAGTCGAACTTACGTTCGACTCGAACATCGGGCTCATCCCTACTCCTAAACCTTGTGCACAGCCTTCCCAGAAGAGTTTAAGCTGTTATAGCTGCAAAGGGTGGGTTAACTCAATATTGAACCCTACAGACTAAAGCCCCATACACCATACACACGGTCGAAAAATCCGACCACCAAATGCATTGGATTTGGTCCGACGGATTTAGTCCGACACTGGTGTTGCATATACATGGTCGGACAAAGTTGTCGGAAAATCCGATCATTCTGAACGTGGTAACGTTTGTTGCCTACGACGGGACTACGTAGAGGCTAGTAGCCAATAGCTTTGGTCTTGTAATGTGATCTGAGCATGCGTGGCACTTTGTCCGTCGGAATTCGCTACACACGATCGGAATTGGTATGATCGGACTTTGTTGTCGGAATATTTATAGAGCAGGAGATAGAACTTTGTCCGTCGGACAATCCGATGGAAACTGTCCGATGGTGCCTACACACGGTCGGAAATTTCCGACAACATTGTCCGATAGGACAGAATCCATCGGAAAATCCGACCGTGTGTATGAGGCTTAAGACTAGGATGCTCATGTGCGTGTAAAGGCAGGTGTCCCAATACTTTTGAAAATATAGTGTATATACTGGATGGGTGGAGTGTCCAGTGCTTGCTAGGATCTGACAGAACAACTGGATTCTCTGAAGGCTTCTGATTATTGTATAATTTTCAAATACTATGCTGAACTTTGTCATCTGTCATTGATATCCAATGAGTGCTACACTCTGGAAAAGAACCCGAGGTTGCTGATTACAAATTCCTTTGGACATTTGTTTGGAGTTTGCTCTCTACAACTGTCTGCACACCCCTGTTCAGAAGCTGAAGACCAGATGTTTTAACTGCTCTTGCTGCATATTGGTTTAGAGACTGAGAAATCCAGGCAACTAACATTTTCCAAAGAAGGTCAGACAGCTGTTATTTTCTCAATTCCAGTTTCCTATAACTTGCTGTAATTCCAATGTATTTACATATTTTTTAAAGTAATTTGCAGTGTAGCGATGAAAAAACTCAAACCGTAATTGTCTCCAGCAGCGTCTACTTAATGCAAAATAATGAGATCTGCTCTAAATAAATGAGAATCCCAAAATGTTCAAACCCTTTTCGGCTGTCTCATAAGTCAGACATCAATGAATTTCTCATTAGATTACTGTAGACTATAACAAGAACATTTAACAAGATAAAAAGCAGACACTAAAAGACTAGTAAATTAAAGAAGAACAATCAGGACAAAAAACTCCAATGAAATGGCAATCTCAGTGTATGTGCCTTTTTTATCTTAAGCTGTATAAGTGCCTGTATATTAAAGAATAAATAGCTCTGAACATTGAAGGGGAAGCCTCCAATGGTGAGAAAGGGTAAACAGCTGGATAGAACTGCATTGTTTTATTAGCAAGTTTGCCGGCCTTATCTCCTACTAAGGGACCCAAAATGTATTAAAAGTTATTCTTAAGGCTGCATTTGTTTCCTTTTTTAGGCTTTCCTTTTCCTATTTTTATCTGGTGATCCAGTCAGCAAGTTTGTTTTTAGGAAACACAAGCTCCCCAGCAGAATGTATCAGTTTACATGGATGAGACAAACCACTTAAAGTGTTTGTTACCCTAAAAAAAAAAATATCCTATTCTTTTAAAGCATGTTAGGCAGCACAGTGCTAGTGCTGTGTAATTTGGCTCCTGTATCACCTGAAATACCTGACTGATTCCTGCCTGGTTCTGCCCTCCCCCTGTAAGCTGACCACAGTTTATAATGGCTGCTGAACCCTGACACCGTGGTCAGTTTACATGCCTCCGTCATCCACAGCTCTCCTGTCCTCCTCTGTCCTCCTCTCCTTGCCTGTCAGCTTGTGAAAGTGCCCGCCCCCTCCCCTAGTGCTGATGAAATTAATTTTAATGTTTAATCCTCGGCGCTCACGTGACCGGTTGCCTCTCTCCTCCCCTCGTCCCGACTGACGTCAGCGGGAGATAGTAAGTAAGTAAGTAAGAGAAACAGGCTTCACTGTCTGTTTCCTACTGCGCAGGCGCGAGTCACGCTGCACTTTGTGAATGGCCGGCTGTGTTCTGGGACACACACAGTTCCCAGAACACACAGCGCCACCTTCCCCAGAAGACAACGCGGAGGAGGAGAAGACTGAAGATCACCACGGTGTAGTGGCAGATTAGGGCGATTTGCCTAGAAACAGGCATTTCTATGCTATTTCTTTTTTTAAGGTGGCCCTCCACTTTAAATCTGGTAATACATTTAACACTACCCTCCTTCCCAGACTGATAATGCTGCTGTGCCTCCTTTGCGCATTCCTCCAGAGTGGTGTCTCATGAATACCAGAGGTGTGTGAAGGCCATATCACCAGTTGAAAACAGAGCTGCATTTTATAGTCAAATATGTGTTTATTGAAGTTTAACAGGGTACATCGTATATGTAACATCAAATTGTCAACAGTGAGTATCATTTGGCATGAGGTATGTTCAAACAGCGTAAAATAAACGGCCCCTGGTCCCAGGGGTGTAATATTATCTAAGGCCAACAATACATGCCATATTAACTGTAGGGGCACCCGTCTAGGGTTGAGCCCTGGGGAGTGGTTGACATCGGTCTTCAAAGAAATAAGGTAACAAGGTTAGAGGGGGAGAGAGGGAGCAGAGTAGATATGGGGGGGGGGGGGTAGGGGGGAGAGGTAAGAGAGAGAGAAAAGGAGGGGGGGGGGGCGGGCCCAGGCGGGTCCCAGCACAGCACGTTCGATCAAGTTGGCTGGGCTGATGCTCAGCCCATTCCCTGTGGTGATATTAGTTTTTTCAGAGAATCCGATGAGGAGAACTCGATCCATATGAGCCATTGGAGCTTATATTTTTCGAAGGAATCATTTTCCAAGGCTAACATTTCCTCCATGCGCATAATGTCATTGACGGTGGAAACCCATAGAGATAGGGGGGGGGGGGGCTGGTGGTGGTCTTCCAGAACATGGGGATTATTTGTCTAGCGGCTGAGAGGAAGAAGCGCAGTAGGGAACGTTTTTGTGATGGTATAGAGCCTGGGAGCATAGATAGGAGGGCAATTTCAGGGGATGGAGGAAGAGGTTTGTCATACAGATTGCTATATACTGAAAAAACCTGTGTCCACAGGGGGCGCACAAGTTGACACTCCCACCATATGTGTACGTAACTGCCATCAGCCGAGCCGCACCTCCAACATGAGGGGGGCACGGATGGGAAGATGTTGTGCAGTGTTTGAGGGTCCCTATACCATCTTGCTAACAGCTTGAAATTTTTCTCTTGATTGTAACATGATGTTGAGGTCTTGTGCGTAAAGTAAAATGATTTCAGCCAGTCGGTGTCGGTAAATTCCTTTCCCAGGTCCCTGGACCACCTCCTGGTGTAAGATGGAGGATGTTTGTGTAGGAGGGTATGTTGTAGTGTGTACATAGCGGAGAGCGAGTGTTGTGGAGGTTCGGAGAGAGAGCACAGCTGTTCGAATTCCGTGAGGGGTCTGTGTATCTGAGAGGATGAGAAGAGAGATGAACAGAATGATGTGATCCTTATGGCTGTGAGCCAATTACCCCGACCCCCAGGTAGAACCGGTTTGCCAGAGGTGGTGTCTACAAACGACCTCGCCACTGGCCACTCAGTGCGGAGATAGGGGCCTATTGTGAGTGATCCTTCTCCCTGAGGTACATCTGGGTGGTCGAATAGTGGGGTAAGGGGTGAGGGTTCCGAGGACAGTAGGGGCTGCATCCCTTTCTTATACCACAAATGTAAGGCGGCAGCTGTTAGCGGGGACGTTGAGAATAGGTGTATAGATTGCCCGTGTCCCCACAGCAAAGCTCGAAGATCGTGGGGAGATAGGTCCTGTTCTACCATAGTGGATGCTTTATTGAGGGGGCGTGGGAACCATTCAGTGATTCTGGCCAGGAGAGCTGCTTTGTGGTATAGCTCGAAGTCAGGAAGACCCGCACCTCCTTGGGTTTTGGGGTATGTGAGAAGCGTGTGTTTGATGCGGGGCATACCTTGGTGCCACACAAATCGAATGGACATAGAACGTAGGAGATTGAAGAAGCGTTTTGGGACTGAGATGGGTACTGTTTGAAAGATATAGAGTAGTTTGGGGAGTGTGTCCATTTTTAAAGTGTTTATGCGTCCGAACCATGGCAAGGGAGTAGTGTTCCAGTCATCTAAGTCTTTACGTATACGGGTCGCCAGGGGCAGATAGTTTAGGGCATACAGTTCCGATAAATCGGCCGGTATCTGTATTCCCAAGTAAGATATACTCTTGGCACTCCATTGGAAGGGGAAATTGGCTTGTACCTGGGTTAGGGTATGCGTGGGGAGGGAAATATTAAGGGCTTCCGTTTTGGCTATATTTAGTTTAAAGTCGCTGAACTTCCCGAATCTATTAAATTCCAGTAACAGTGAGGGTAAGGATGTGTGTGGTTGTTGTACGTAGACCAATAGGTCATCCGCATAAAGAGATAGTTTGTATTCTGCGGAGGGCGTCTGTATGCCCAGGATGGAAGTGTTGCCTCGTATTGCCTGTGCTAGGTGCTCTATTACAATGGCAAATAGCAGCGGAGATAAAGGGCATCCCTGTCGCGTGCCATTTGAGATCTGGAACGGTGTGGATGAAGTGCCATTGACTAAGACCGAAGCGGAAGGGTTAGAATATAGTGCCATTACTTTGGACACGAATGTAGGTCCAAGACCAATTTGTTCTAGAGATAGGCGTAAGAAGTCCCAATTTACTCGGTCAAAGGCCTTCTCCGCATCGAACGAGAGTAGGCAAGCCTTTAAGTTGTGTTTCCTTATGTAGGAGATGAGGTGGATGGTCTTCGTGGTGTTGTCCCTGGCCTCGCGTCCAGGGACAAAACCTACCTGGTCTCTATGTATAATGGTGGGCAGATAGGGGGAGAGGCGGGTCGCCAAGACCTTGGCATAGAGTTTGATGTCAATATTGAGAAGAGAAATCGGTCTATAGCTCCCGCATTGTGAAGGGTCTTTACCGGGTTTCGGTATAACTGATATATTAGCGGACAGTAGGTTGTGTGAGGGTAGGTGTGCGTTATCGACAGCATTAAACGTCGAGGCTAACAGTGGGCAGAGTGAGGAGGCGAACGCTTTATAAAACCTGGGGGAAAAGCCATCAGGGCCTGGGCATTTACCTGATTTTAAGCCCTTAGCGGCGAGAATAAATTCCGCCGTTGTTAGTGGTTCTTCTAGGGTAGATGTGTGCTCGGGGTCAATTTGTGGTAGGGCAGTCTCCCTTATATAGTCCGTCATGTCAGCTAAGCATGTACGCCGCCCGCTGTCAGTTTCTGTTTGGGGGCGCAGATTATATAGGTCAGCGTAATAAGATTTAAAGGCCTCTGATATGCCTTGGGGGTTATGTATCTTCCGTTGGTCAGGTGTGCAGACGTAGGGTATCGGTTTACGTGGGGGCCGGGGGTGTAGGACCCTGGCTAGATGCTGTCCGCATTTGTTCCCGAAAGCGTAATGATAGTTGCGGCCCTTGTCTCTGGATATGAGGGAGTGTGCGTCTAATAGACTAAGGAGTTCCCTGCGGGCGTTAGATAAGTCTACGTAAGTCGTCGGATTTGAGTCTTTCTTGTGCAATGCTTCAAGCGATTTTATTGCCGCTAGTAGCCGGGATATTTCCGCGGTCCGTGCTTTTTTAAGGCGGGAACCGTGTTGGATGAAGACACCTCTCAGTACACACTTCAGGGCCTCCCATTTGGTCAGGGGGTTAGTGTCATCAGAGCGATGGACCTCAATAAAGTCCTGGATCGCCTGTTTAATGGCTGCAACACACGGAGTGTCTTTTAATAAGTTGTCATTCAATCTCCACGATGTCCGGACTCGGGACAACCGTGGAGGGGCCAGGCTGAGGTGTACTGGGGCGTGATCAGACCATAATATGTTCCCTAGGGAAACCTTCAGCGGTGTGTCTAGTAGGGCTTGGGAGATTAAAAAGTAGTCTATACGACTATATGAGTTGTGTGCTACAGAAAAACAGCTGTAATCTCTCTCGAACGGGTGTTGCTCCCGCCACACATCCACAAGTTGTGCAGAGTGCAGGAGTGTCTTTATCTGTGTGAGTGCATTGTGAGATAAGGTTGACTTACCCGAGGAGGAGTCCAGGGCCGGAGAAAGGGTTACATTCAGATCACCACCTAATATAAAGCACGGACCTCCAAATGAGAGTAGCTTACCAACCACCTTAGAGAGAAAGGACGCCTGGTCCTGATTGGGTCCATAGACATTAGCCACTGTGAAGATAGAAGAATTACATTTTAGTTTGAGAAATATGTACCGTCCTAGCGGGTCAATAAGGGAGTCCAGTATTTCTGGGTGGAATGATTTGTGGAAAGCTATTGAAACCCCTTTGGATTTCGATAGTGGGTTCGTGCTATGGAACCACTGGTGGTAGTGGGGGTTTTTAAGCTTCGGGATCGCTGATTCCCGGAAGTGTGTTTCCTGCAACAGCAAGATTTTGGTCTTGGCCTTATGGAAGTGGTATAACACTTGGCTTCTCTTTTCTGGAGTATTAAAGCCTCTGCAGTTATAGGAGGCTAGGGTTACGTTATCAGGTGACATCATCACAGAGGTATAAGGGGGGTGTGCGAGTATGAATCCTTACCTGCGCTGGTATTGAGGTCCGCCCGGACCAAACCCTGGGGGGGTTAGGGGAGATAGTTTGGGGTGAGAGAGGAGGAGAGGGAATAGGGGGGGAGAGAAGGAGAGGGGGAGACATCAGGCCACAGTGTGGCAGCGATAAACAAGCAAGGAAAATATACAGTAAAACGTCAATCTTCTGCATCAAACTAATTCTCAAAAAGAGAAACGTAGTGCACCAATCGGCACTCGTGGTCCTAGTGGGGGGTAACTGTGGAAAGCGCATGGAGTGCTTCCCGGCCCCCTACACCCTGGGGGTGTCAAAACAGAGGTTTACTAAGGATAACCGATAACATTGTTCACAAAACTTATAAAACATGGGTTAGGTCAGGCCCCGGGGCCTGGTCCAAATAAAGAAAAAATAAAAAATAAAGGGGGTAAAAAAATAATGATGGTGGGAGACAAAGTGCAAAAAAAAAAGGGGGAAAAATAGAGTCAGTGGCAGGTCCGACTGACTTGGCGTAGTATAAAGTACTCTTGTAGTATCCTTGATCACCCAAGGGAAGTAGTTAACACTGCCAGTGTAAGTGCAATTCGAGGTGGTTCACATTAGCCGCGTCCGGTCCAGCTTTCTGTCCGGGCAGTGGTGTGTTATATGTCGGCAGTCTTAGGTTGGCATTAGAGCGGAGTCTGCCCTGGGAGCTCTTTGTGTTTAGCAGGATGGGCCTCCGGTGGGGTCAAATGAGGCGAAACAGCATATCCGAAAGTTCAGATGTTGGGGGATACAAGGTATACAGGTGTTGTGTACCCCCACCTCAGTAAATAACTGGCAGTCAGCGTGTGCCAGTCATAGTGGTGTGAGGGGGGGCCCGCAGGCTGGATCAATAAGTTGTGACAGCGTCCATCTTTTTGATTTCAATCATCAGGGGGTCTGTGTGGGGAGCTTCTCTGGCGTTTGTGTTTGCCACCCTTCAGCCATTGAGGTTGGAAGGGAAGGCCAGGGGTCGTGGGTTGTATAGGCCAGTCAGGCAGGGCTATTTGAGGTAGCTCCAGTGTGCTTAGGAACCTGGGGAGGTCACCCAGTGTGCGAAACAGTGCAGTCTTCCCCTCATGGCGGACTCGGAGTTGGAAGGGGAACCTCCATTGATATTTAATTTGTTTCTCTTGGAGGACTGCAGTGATGGGCTTGAGGGCCCGGCGCATAGCCAGGGTCTGGCGTGAGAGGTCTGGCAGGAGCATAACTGGAACATCATTTAAACGGATAGAGTCCTGTGTACTAGCAGCCCTCATAATCTCCTCCTTGACCTTGTAATAATGGACCCTGCAGAGCGTGTCCCTGACAAAAGAGGAGTCAGTGTTTCTGGGGCCAGAGGTCCTGTGGACCCTGTCTAGCTCTATGTGGGTGTCTTTGGGCTTCTGCAGTAGCTGGTTAAAGATGGCGGTCACTGCCCCAGCTAAGTCCTTGGGCTCCACTGACTCAGGAATACCACGTATTCTGACATTGTTCCTTCTATTACGGTTCTCAATGTCGTCCTGATGGTACATGAGCTGCTGTATCATAACTGTGTGGGAGTTTAGGGTCTCCTCATGTGTTTGCAGAGTGGTACAGATGCCATCTGTAGTGTCCTCTATGTCTTCCATGCGTGCCCCCAGGTCCCTCTTAAGGTCAGCTATCTCCCTCTTATAGCTCTTCTCCATGCGGGAGACACAGTGCTCAAAGTCATGTTTAGTGGGTAGAGAGCGCAAATAAGCATGCATGGAGCGCATCTGAGATTCCATGTCCCATCCATCCCCTGAGCACAGCGATGCCTGGGAGAGACTGTGTGGGCTGTGAGGGTTGTATAGGGGGGGTTCTAAGTCCGCTAGGGAGGCTGAGCGGCCCCTGCTGTGTACCTGTATGGCGTCCGCTGGCTCAGAGCGGGCTGGTGAGGTGGACGCCGGCGCCATCTTGGAAGGCTTCTGGTTCATGAAGGCCGCGGACGAGCGGGTCACAAAGCGGCCGATGTCCCCCTGGTTTCGATCGCTGCTGGGCTTGGACTGGTCCCGGGGCTTCCCCTTCCCCATCGGAGCAATTTGGGATATGTATCGTCACCGGATCAGCGGTTAAATCCCCGAGGGTGTCGTGAGGACCGGGAGCAGCCGCGAAGTGCGTCCTACAGCTCCATGCGCTAGGCCACGCCCCCCATTTTCAGTCTTTTTTCGTTTATTTAGCAAAAAGTAAAAAAAACCCAGTGGTGATTAAATACCACCAAAAGAAAGCGCTAGTTGTGTGAACAAAATGATAAACATTTTGTTTGGGTGCAGTGTTGCATGACTGCGCAATTGTCATTCAAAGTCTGACAGTTCTGAAAGCTGAAAATTGGCCTGGGCAGAGGGGGGGGTTGTGCCGCCCGGTAATGAAGGGGTTAAGGCCCTTTTTACACCAGAAGACCCATTTTTCAGATGAACCAGATTGAACCACCCATTGTTCTCTGGATTGGCGGATGTCAGCGGACATGTGTCCACTGACACCCGCCAGCATCTGATCCATGCCTTTAAAAACAGACGGATGGGGATACATTCGACATCCGTCCAGCAGAGCGGATGACAGTAAGATGGAAACGGACAGGCGGTCAACTTCCATCCGATCGCCCCATAAAGAACAGTGGGCTGTGTCCATGTCTGCTCTGCATATCTCAGCGGGGATCAGCGGAGAGATCCCCCGCTGAGCAGGCAGTTACGCTTGGCAGAGTCCCTCCCCCCGTCTGAAAGGGGCCTTAAAAGTGTTAACTATGTTAGGCTTTAAATTGTTAGTCACTAATGTAATCTAACATCACCCTTTACACTTATTGACAATGCTGCTGTTCAGGGTAGTTACGGTACGTTGCTCCTCCAGAGATACAGTAGATAAGTGAATATAGCCACTCTAAGACAGGTGGTGTGTTACTGGCAGGTCACCCGGTAAAAATAAATAAATTTTAATTTAGGGGAAAATAGAGAAAGCAAATGAAGCCACCATATTTAATAATCACTAAGCTACAATATAATACATATTTATATTCTGGTTCAGTTACACGTTAGGTATATTCGGGCTGTTAAGGCTCCACCCCCTTTCAATAAGTGGCGGCTGCTCTCCTCCTTCTGATGCCCCGGGGCACAACAAATACATACAGGTCCCCCCACTGCTGACCAGACAAGAGGCTGAGCCCAGGCAGCAATACAGGTGGCCGCCAATCGAGATTAAGCTGCCGCCAACCCCCTGCCGTGCGGCCTGGCCCCCAAAACCGATCACGGACCACCCCCAGTCCACGGCCCGGGGGTCAGGGGACCCCTGCTTTAAGGCACCAAGATTTTTGACATATGCATAGCTTTTGCTGAACTGTTGAATTACTACTGAAGATCAAATGCTAAATGCAATAATTTAAAGAGCACTAGCATAGAATTTTTAATTCTAAAGTCTTCCCCTAACAAAATCCTACTGTAGTCGCAGAGGGGAAAAAAAAAACTTTCCCACAGAGGTGTCAAGTCATCTGTACTTTTCAGGAATCACCAAAAATTGGCCTCTCTCTCCTGTTCTCCTGTAGTGACACTTTCCCTACCTAATTTTTGGAACAAAAAAGTCTCCTAAGTTCTAGGTAGCAGTGGCCAGAAAGGTGATGTCAGGGGCTGCATTTCCGGAAATTCCTGAAAACAGCCCTAGTCACCATATGGCTGGTGTTGGACCATGTAGAGGCAGAGTCTCATAGTTTATTGGGAACTTAGTGCATACATTCTGCCTTTATTCCAAAGAAACCAATGAGGATATCTGTGAACTGCCTGGTGTTCTGAACCGTGTAACTGGCAGTGTGCTAACCTTACTAATTTATGTGTAAGTAACATATATAATTATATTTAAAAAAAAATTACAAATAAAAATGAAAAAGGTTACTATGAAGTTAAGCTGTGCGTATATTATTTGCTTCTTTACAATTAGAATTATGAATGTAATTTTGTACAGAGATTTCAGGTCAACCAGGAAACTCAGGAGTCACCTGATGTCCGGGATTCCTTCCTGGTCTCCTGGGTGCTTAACCAAATCTCCAATGATCTGCTATGCATCTCCTGGAGACAGTCACATGGTCCCCAGGCAGCAGATTTGTACTTAGTCTTGTGGTAGAGGGCCTAGTCCAGGCTTCTCATTGTGTGTTAAAGAATAGTGTTCATACTTAAATGCTGTCAAGTGCAGTGTTTGGAGGAAGACAGGACCCCCCCAACCCACTCTCCATCCACTGGTGCCCTCACAATGGCCCCAGCAACCATCTGACTTGCCACCATTTGTGCTAGGAACTAGCCCTGCTATACGTGTTGGCAAGTGCTAAGCTCTGTGTGCATGTGTGTCTGGGCCACTGAAAAAGGGACCATACCAAAGGTCAAAGTAGGGGAAGCCAAAACCTGCATGGAGAGAGACCAAAACAAACCAACAACTCCAATAGAAGACAGTCTAGGCCATGTGATAACACGCTATCTTTATTGTGTACATAGAGAAATAGCTAATCAGCTGGACACCAAGTCACTTCATGCACTAAACATAGTTTCCTAGGATTTTGATGTAAGTGCAATCTTTGAAATATATAATACATTTATAAAGGACTTTATGCCATGGCAAGCTTTTATTATTCTTGAATGGGGAGCTTCTAACATTGAGTACCTATAAAGACGTGGATTCCCGTCTGTTCTGGAGGGATAAATACCCTGGCTAGGTTATAAGCCACAGGCGAGATTGACCTTCCATAATAGGAGGTCAATGTGTTCCGGTAAGCAGGCGCTCTATATGGTGGAGAATTGCACTCAGGCTCATGTTAATTTTGGTGATGGGAGGTGCACTCAATAGTGGATGGACTTTTTTACAGATCCCTTTATTCATCCCTTTATTCAATATATTTTTTCATTTATTCTTTTTACACGTTTATATTTTAAATTTATTTTATGAGCACAGCTTTATAGGTTAAGTAACTAAACACAGGTGTTCATAAGAAGAGCCAGTTTTTCTGAATGTTGAAATGTATTTAACTTTCATTTGTACAAAAAAATAGTTGCTTACCATAGCTGGACCTAGTGTGGATGTATGCATATGAAAGCCTCAGTCAATGCCACTCCTCTGGACACGCTCCCTGACATGTTTTGCCCCCCCCCCCATGTGCACGTGTCACTCCCTCATTTTTCACACATGATGTATAAATTCTGTTATCCTGCTCTCACTCCCTACCTCTGTGATTAAGCCCCAGTGGGCAGGGCGAAACATGTCAGGGGGTATGGCCCAAGGAGTGGGATTGACTGAGGCTTTCACATGTATACATCCAAACCAGGAGTGGCTAAGATAGATAGATAGATAGATAGATAGATAGATAGATAGATAGATAGATAGATATACTTTATTGTCATTGTATACATAGAACAATATTTTTCCGGGTACTTTTTCACTATGGTGAGCGACAGTTTTATGTTTAAATGTTCATTGCATCCCTATTATCTTGAGTGCCAATGAGGCCCTACATCTCAGCCTGGAGTGGCACACAACCTAGTACTAATAACTTTCATTTGTACTACCTTTAGGTAGAATACTACATTGCACCAGAGGAGTCACTAAAGGGCCCATTGACACAATGGGGTTAATTTATTAAAGGCAAATAGACTGCATTTTGCAAGTACAATTGCTCCAGAGCAAATGAGATGAAGCTTCACTTAAAGAATACGCAATCGGGTGCAAGGTGCAAACAACAGTTTTGCTTGCACATAATTGGGTGATCAGTCAGCAGAGCTTCTTCTCATTTAAAAGCTCTGAAAGAACTGCACTTGCAAAGTGCACAAACTATTTGCCTTCAGTAAATCCACCCCAATCGTTTTGCATAAATGCACCACATTATTGTATGATTTTGTGTTGAGGCATACTGTGTTGATTAGGCCCGTTTATTTTAAATTGCCTGGCAGCTCACTGCAATACCTGAAAAAATGTGCCTGTATCATTTTTATAATGCAGCTCACCACAACACAAAATAGTGCACAACCGTTGTAGTGTGCTGGCTGGGTATGTTGAGGTGGCAATTTATACAAGTAGTCAATTAGATTGTAAGCTCTAAGGAGCAAGGCCCACTGATTCCTACTGGATTAAAGTGTATTGTATTTCTACTGTCTACCCCCAAGTTGTAAAGCGCTGCGTAAACTGTTGGCGCTATATAAATCCTGTATAATAATAATTAAAAAGGTTCCTCACAGTGGGCTCATTAAAGGCCTGCTGTAAGGAAAAAAAATGTATTCTTTTGGTATTCATGAAAAACGTAACCCTTTTCAAATTTTCTGTTCTCCACATGCAAAAAAAGTAACTGGGATACAGCATCATTAAAAATTCATTATTCCTGTGTGGCCGTCCCTCCTTCCTTGTAAGTACCTGCTGGAAGGTCTGAGTCACTAAAAATAAGGAAACCCTGCATCCTTATGCAACTCTTTTAAGCATGCATGAGTTATGTTGCTCCTCTCCAGCTATTAGATGGTATTGTGCAGATAGTGATTTTCTGATCTGCAAAATATCAATAAAAATACTTTTTCTAGAGATGCTGGGAATGCAAAACTGAACACAACTCTTTTCTTTTGCCAAAGAGAGGCCATAACTTATATACAATAACTAATCATTGCACCTGTCAAGAGAACCTATTTGCATATCCAGGACTTGGCAGATCTCAGTAGGTACATATACTATTTTAACAAAATATATTTACAGCATGGACATATATATTGTACTTTTGACTGAATCTTCTGCAGTTCCTAAAAATACCTCAAATTATCCTGATTTTCTAATTTTATATTTTTTAAAACAGTTTTTCTTAAGATTTAGGTGGACACTGTAATACCTTCCTAAATGACTGGTATGCAGCCGCCGCAAAATATATTGCAAGAATATACAGTATAGTTGTCACTAATAATTTTACAAGACATAGGTTATTTCTTGTATGTAGTAAGCAGTGGAACTGCACAATTTACCAGGCATACCCCACGTTTAAGTACACAATGGGGTTTATTTACTAAAGCTGGAAAGTGCAAAATCAGACTTAGAAGCTCATTGGTTTCTATGCAGAAGTGAGCCTGATTTTGCACTTTCCATCTTTAGTAAATGAACCCCTTTGTGTACTTAAAAGTGGGTTAGCCAGTTATGTGGTTCTTTGTTTTATGATTGGCTGATGTCTGCAAAAACATAAAAATAAGTGTTTTTTTTTTTTAATCTGTCTTCCTTACCCATCACTGGAGGCTGAGGAGACCTGCAGTATATACAACCAGTCTGAGTCTCATTATCTGATTTTGACATCCTCAGTATACTGACCAGCCCTACTTTGAACTGATCTCACTAAAAGCGTTGTCTAATGCCTGGTACACACAGGCCAAATATCTGCTGGCATCAGCAGGTTCAAAAGAAACCGGCCAACATTCGGACCGGGGGGGGGGGATCGCTGTACTAAAATCACATCATTATTAAATTGACCTCCTCATAGTGTGTACCAGGCACAGCTTTTAGGGTAATTAAACAGGTCCTTTCATTAACCCTAACTGCCAGTTCCTCTTTTTGCACTTTCAATGGTTGAGTACATTTTCTTTTTTAAACGTGTACCAATTAAAGGAACACTGCAAACTTAAATCTTCACTAAAGATGCCCGAAACAAATGTCTGCCTTCGTGTCGTGTTTGTACACACCACAGAGTTTTCACAGATTTTTATCGAGCAATCTAAAAAAGTACATCTACAATTACCTGTGCACATAAAAACAAAATAAAAGCTTCTTGCTAAACATACCAAAAAAAAACATGTTGAGTTAAGAAAGACCACATATTACGATATGCAATTGTACATTTAAAATGAAGGTATACAAAACAGCATAGATGGCTTATATGATAAAAAAAACTTTGCTATATTACTTTTTCTAGTGTCAAGCTGAAACAATGTCCCAAAAAGTATTCCATAAAGAGACCCTGTCATCAAACCACTCATTTCAACAATCCTCTTTAGATTGGATTATTGGCTCTTCATGGCTTGGCACCCCATTATCTCTCTTAGCTTTTTTCAACCCCCCCCTCGTAACCTCCGCTCCTCAAATTCTGGTTTGCTGTGTGTCCCCCCTACTCACCTAAACTCAATAGGAGACAGAACCTTCTCTCCACAACTCAGGAATTCAATTCATAAGAACATCAGAGAGTCATCTTCTCTAAACATTCTTTAGACAAGCTTTGCTACTCATCGGTAACAAACACCGCACTCATCGGTAACAAAAATCTTCCTATGGGATTCACAACTGCGATCTAATGGAGCCCTTGCCTATGCAGCTACAACTCAAATGGGTCAGGCAGGATTGATAAATTAGTCAGACATCAGAAAAAAACTGAATGTACATTTGTACTGCCCCATGGTATCTGCTACTGCAGCTTCAACCCTAAACAGGAATTCTGAAATTTAAATTTAAAGGACGACAGAAATCAAAATTTACCTATAACTGGGTTATTTAATATTATAGGATAATGGTATTATAAATCAATATCAGCACAATGGCCAAACAAATGTCAGAAGTGTGGGAAGCAAGCCAGTTTAGGGAAAGTTTTATTTATGGCAGTAGCAGCACAGGGCTCCTCTGAATCAGAGAGTAGTATTAATTGGCCAGAAGGATAGACAGCAAAAGTTGCAAAAAGAACCTCAAGTAAAGATTGGTTTATTAACTCATTTGGGTAATTAGATGGAAAAGAAGGACTTTACTCATTCTGTACCAAGCAGGACTGTAAAATCGGATGGAAAGCAATCGGCACCCAGGGGACCCTACATTCCCGATAAATCACCTTCTACATACTGTTTCCTGATCTAGATAATTTCCTGGCCCTTTCTGCTAATATTTAGGAGACTAGTTACATGCAGCCCTCAATGTAGAAGATCTATTTGAAGCCCCTAGAGGACAGCAGCAATAGGATCCGTGTTCGGTGTGAAACATGTCAGCAGCTGTGCAGTTAGTCTGTACACGAGCCTAGATGCTATGATTTTATTATATTTTTTGAAATAAAGTTGAATAATTTGGAGTGCGGCTATCCAGCTGCATCTTTTCTACTTCAGTTCCTGTTGAAAACAGAGCCAGCACCCTGTGGGATTGTGGAGACAGCTGTTTTGGGAGAAGTCATTACCTTGGAGCGGTGATTCTTTGTAATAGGATCCTGTACAAATTGTTGATCTGTAACTTTTATTCTACTATTTATTCATGAATTATTCATGAGTGGCTGTGCAACCATTGGTTAAGAACACAACATGCACTTTTGTTTGACCAATATCCTTGTTTCTGTATAATATTTAATTGTTCTAACAGCAGTCACATCATTTGATAAATGAATAAAGTGAAGAATTGTTCAGCAGTGCTCCTATACTGCTACCAACAAGGTCACCAAGAATGCAGAGACACACTGTATTTTATGCATTGTGTGTACGATCTAAAGCAATAATGCAAATATTAATATATATATAAAACATAATGGAACATACAACTTTACAGAAAGGATGTAATTTCCTATATTTAAAAAGAGTACTGATGTTACTTTTGCATAATACAACTTAAGGTAAACCTGTCAGTGCCCTAATGGTACAAAACTGGCTATGCCACAACAATGCAGGAACCTACGTAGCCTCTACATCACACTAGATAACCCCTCTAGCACCATGACCCTAAATCTTTCAACTCTATCAGTAAGTGTTGAAATATGCAGTTACATCACAAGGAATGTAACAGAGTGTGGCAGCCTGTCCAACATTAGTGTACCAGAATTGGTTATTTTAACAAACAGTGGTATGACTTGTGTCACAAGATATGTCTTTTCCAACTTCTTCTACATTTGTTAAACTCTTTGCCTTTTGCAATGCATGTTTTTTGACAGTTCGTGTGTATACGTTTTCTCTTTGCACTTCGTCTACAGAGAGATCATGAAATAAATTGGCAAAAAGGCAGAGCTTTGTTGCTTTAATTATTTGTACTACATTTTATAAGGATAGGTCTTTACTATCAAGGTGTTTAAATTCAAGGCCTGCCTCTGATCACCACTGATACCAGACCAGTGTTTTCCATAGAATTAATAAATGAAAACAGAAAAAAGGTTACACTGACCTAACATTATCCCCGATGATACTTTATTACTAGTGTTCGGCAAGCAGTTCAAACTGAGCATAGGTTTGGCCCGAACATCACCCGTTCTTGTATTTATGTTTTAGAAGTACAAATACCTACCATTTCCCCTGAGAAAGGACTACTGGTCCGAAACATGTGGGGTTTCATCAAGACTATTCATTTGGGCTGATCCTGGTCCTAGTATTGGCAGCCCTTTGGATATATCTGATGGCTGTAGGGTATTATGAGTACTATTTCATGATCATATGTCAACATTTGTTTGTCCATTGGTTGTAATGTCATTTTATTAGGACATACTTCTTTTTTATGAATGTTTCTATAATAAAAGAATATATGTTTTAATACAATTCAATATCTGATTCTGCCTCCAAAGTCTATGAGGGTTTTTCGTCGCACTCTGCACAAAACTTTCTGTTCTAGTGATATGTAGGATGTTGACAGATTCACATTTCACCATACTCCACCCCACACCATTTTCTTACACATTAGTTCAAGGTTTCTATTTCTCGGTGCTTTGTTTTGGACCACCTGGCTACTTCTTTATCCTACCCAGTTAGAAAAATAAAGTAAATAAAAATTAGGGAGAACACAGACCTTCCATGTAATTCTTCTAATACAGTAAAGCATTTTCTAGAAACATGCCAGCTTTTGCCTGGAAATACGGGCTTTTCACCTAGGCTTTAAGCTCTCCAGGCACTGGACTCAATTCTGCAGATGCCTGCTTACCTAAAAGAGGATGCAACTGTCACTACTGTCAGGCTGAGCTGGAACCATGATAACTGCAATAGCAGCCTACTTTTTTTGTTCAGTAAGGGTACCTGAAGAGGAGTGAGGGCGCACTGACTTTCTGTCTCCCCTTGTTGAATGATATATCACATGACATAGCATGATAGGAGACAGGAAGAAGGAAAATCGGCCTTAATTTCTTGGTGGATGAAGGAAGTCTGACCTGTGAGAACGTGGATTGTGGGGAGAGCAACTCAGACTCAGCTCAGCTCTATTCTCCCCCTTCAAAGCCCCAAAATCCATCTCCGTCAGAGCCCTTCAGCTTCCCTCCTTCCTCTAGAGCCATCCAGCGCCCCTTAGTTTAATGTACCCCAAGAAGTACCCCCCAGCTCCCTTCCTTCAACCCACTAACACAGAGCAGTCCTCCTCGATGTGACACCACCAACGCAGCAGCATTTTTTCCTCAGTTCCTCAGTCCCACAGACTCAAGGTTCATTCCTGTTCACCCCATATTTTACATATTTTACTAATAAATTCTTCATTGGCATAATTTTGGCACATGCCTCAGCCATTACATATGTTTTGGTGCAGTGCACTGTACATGCCACTTTTAAACCCACCCCCTGCTCCGACCCCTGTCTTATCCCTATTTTCAGGATCACAATTTACAAAAGTTCCTAGGTATGAGAACACAAGCTTGCACTGATGAGAAAATGCAGGTTGCTTTCAGGTGCGTTTCACTATCATTTGACATCAGATTAAGACACTTCTGGGATAATTTAGAGTTCATTGACAGGTGCACTTGACTGCTTCAAGTTGCTTCTGGATTTCCATTAACTTATACTGAGAGAGAAGCAGTTCTGAAGGGAATAAAAGTCCCTCAACACAAACCATTAAAGCCTAACTTCATCTTTCAGACAATGGGGGTTATTTACGAAAGGCAAATATACTTTGCACTACAAGTGCACTTGGAAGTGCAGTCGCCTGTAAATCTGAGGGGTAGATCTGAAATGAGGGGAAGCTCTGCTGATGTTATCATCCAATCATATACAAGCTAAAATGCTGTTTTTTATTTTCCTTGCATGTCTCCCTCAGATCTTCAGCGACTGCACTTCCAAGTGCACTTGCAGTGCAAAGTGGATTTGCCTTTAGTAAATAACCCCCTATGTTTCATATTACACCTATACCCATGTATTTAGGGTATAACAAAAAGCATGGTCAGTCTCTGCAGCCCCCACCCTCCATTTGCCCCTTCTAATACAGATGCCAGGGCTTCTTATCCCTGTTGGCACCTGTTAAATTTGAAATGGGCACAGCTGTGTGTGGCTCCGCTCACACAACCAAATAATTAATTCACAGGAGGTTGTGAATAAAAAAAACTGCAAGGTCCATCTCCTACTACAGCAGTACCCATTGTTTTTTTTAGTTGCAAAAAGATTTTTATTGAGTAAAAAAAAAAACAGGATCACATATTTAAGACAAATGTAATATGGATTCAGTTTTTAATGGAATTCAAGAGTGGTAATGTCTCCCCACTCAGAGTCCATTGATACGTCCTGTCAGCCTTGTATCCCAAAGTCCTTACCTCAGTATGGACCAGTGGCTGTAGGAGTCCGTGTATTGCTCCACTGATTGCAGGTGCAATGATGATCAGGCTCCAATTTAAAAATGCACATTTTTAGAAAAAATTATAATGGGCGAATATAATATTTTTACAAAAGGTGGACTTGTCTTGAAAGAGAGAATTCAGTTGCACAATAAAATATTTCCACCTTAGGCCAAGGCCAATGTTAGAAACCTAATAATAACAAATGTCATGTAGGATGAAATTAAAGGGACTGTAAACTCTCTTTTTTTTTTTTTTTAATAACATGTCATACTTACCTCCACTGTGCAGTTCGTTTTGAACAGAGTGGCCACGATCCTTGACTTCTATGGTCCCCCGGCGGCATTGGTAGCTCCTCCCCGCATCAAGTGTCCATGTTGGAGAAGGCTCTCCTAAGGTGGACACCTGTGCGGGCACACTCCACAGTCCTGTATCTGTGTACATTCACACAAAATGCAGGACTCAGCCCCAACCCCCCGGTGCCTGTGTCATTGGATTTGATTGAAAGCAGCGGAAGCCAATGGCTGCACCGCTATCAATCTATTAATCAAGAGCCGAGACAACAGGCAGAGAGGAAGAGCGTGTCTCTGCCGAGGGAACGAATAGGCTCAGGTGCGTAAAACGGGGGGGCTAGAGGGCCAGGGATTGTCAGAAGTTTGTTCATCTTAATGCATAGTATACATTAAAGGGGTTGTAAAGGTAAAAGTTTTTTCACCTTAATGCATAGTATACATTAAAGGGGTTGTAAAGGTAAAAGTTTTTTCACCTTAATGCATTCTATACATTAAGGTGAAAAAACATCCACGATTAACGCCCCCCCAGCCCCCCCGTTTTACTTACCTGACCCCTCGAAAAGGCCTGTGCTCTCCCCCAACAGCCTCTTCGCCGCTCACCCTGGCCATTGATTGGCTAGAGTGGATGGATTGAAAGCAGCGCAGCCATTGGCTCGCACTGCTGTCAATCACATACAATGACACGGCGCACGGGGGGGCGGGGGAGGCGGGGCCGAGTGATACAGTGATCGGCTACAGACACCAGCTGTATCACGGGAGCACACCCGCAAGCACTCCACATCATTCGAGGGAGCTCGCATGAAGTTGTGGAGTCCTTGCGGGAGGGAGCCGAGACAGCCAACGAGGGACCCCAGAAGACCAGGTTCGGGGCCACTCTGTGCAAAAATGGTATATAAACAATGTTGGCATGTGTTAGTGAATACGTACATATCACAACTACTTTGTGTATCCAGGTAAATTATACCTTTTTCCTGGTGCCTCCATGGCAGCATACCAATGGTTGGTTGCTCCGCCCCCAACCAACCCACAGGACCACTTCAAACTCTAGAAATAGGAGTTGAACCCCCCCTGTCAGTATTCTTTTCTCTGTCCTCATACCTGCAGGATCACGGCCAGCCCTTCCTCACCGCTCTATGGTGTAACCATTGCAGGTTAATGCTCTCCTGCAGCATGGAGTCCCATGGCTTGGGTTGCTAAAGGCACCAGATAAGTATGGGAAACCCGTTTTTCTGTGGATCTTTTTGGGGTTGGGGATCAACAGGAGCCGCTTGTCATTCTCCTCTATATACCCCCACAGTGTGGCGCACAAAGGCATGCTTACATTCATGGAGCGTGTTATGGCAGCATTGGGGGAAAGCATCCTCCCTCCCTTAGTGTCTCCCTGTGTGTGCGGCGCTTCGCGCGCGCCGTTCCGCTCTGTTTTCTCGGCGGAAGGCGGAGCCGCGCCGTGACGTCACGGCGCATGCGCAGTAGCCGCTCTGAAGCCTCCGGCGGCCATCTTGTGACTCCCAAAGCGCTCTCAGTATAAAAGGAGAGCACAGCTTCAGTATGGTGTCAGCTACATAGGAGTACACACCTCAAGTGTTCTCTCTCTCTCTCCTGCTGTCCAGCCTGTTGTTTTCTCCCTGGATATGGAACCAAGCCAAGGTACTGGAAGGGGCAAGTTTCCCCTTGTTTTTTTTTTTATGATCTGTATCTTGGAAGTTTGTTTTTCTTTTTGACATATTGATGTTTTGTACTTCACATTAGTCCAACTAAGTACCTCTCCTACTTTTTAGCTGCCCATAGCAATCTTACACCGCATCAAAAAGATCCTCAACATACCACTAGGTAAGGGCTGCAACAGTCAGGTAAGGTTTTAAAAAAAAAAAAAAAAAAAAGAGCACTTTCTAAAATAAACGGGTTTTAAAAAAACTTCCTTTTTTTTTTTTTGTCCCTCTCTCCCTCTCCCCCCCCCCCCCTCATTTATGCAGCCCGCATCACGGATCATCCCGCCGGTCATCCCACAGGGGGTCCCAAGATAGGAGGTCAGGGGGGCATAGAAGTTCGGGTCACTCCCACTCCTCATCAGCCCATGCCTCTCGCAGTGGCCAAAGGTCACCCCGGCACTCCACAGACAGACGTGTCTCGTCAAAATACCCAGGTCAGAAAGCTTGCTGGGTATGTGGAAAGCAAGCCCTCCCAGACAAACTGGTATGTGCCCAATGTCTCAGAGAAGCTGCGGGGGACAAGGAAAAAGACAAGCAGGAATCCATGGATTCCATTAAACAGTTAATAAAGGATTCTATCCGCGAGCTCGCGGTAAGTCAAGACCAGGCGGCTCCTTCTTCAGGTGAATCAGTGATTACCCCCACCCCACACCAGGATCCTGAAGCACTATCTGAGGAAGAAACAGAATTAGTGGAGGAAAACCCATCATCTTTCGATTTCGCCTTAGTAGAACCCTTTATTAATGCTGTAAAAGATGCAATCCAGTGGGAGGAGGACCCAGAGCCGCCAGCAAAATCCAAAAAATATTTTCCACACCTGAAAAGGAAATTGTCAACCTTCCCCCTGATGGAGGAGATCAAGGAGGTAATAACAGACGAATGGCAGAAGGTAGATAAAAGGCCTGTGGCCTATAACCGTTTTACAAAATTATACCCCTTTTCAGAAGCAGACGCACAGTTGTTTGACGCTGTTCCGATGGTAGATGCCTCAATTATGAGATTAGCCAGGAATACAACACTCCCCTTGGAAGACGCTGTCTCCTTTAAGGATGTCCTGGATCGAAGAATAAATTCAGATCTGAAAAAAGCCTATCAGGCAACGGGGGGGGCATGCAAACCAGCAGTCGCCCTAACCTCTATTTCCAGGGCCACAAGAGTCTGGTCAGACAACATTGAAATAGCCCTCAGACAAGGTGTGGATGTGGGAGAAATCATTAAGGCACTAGATGAGCTGAAATTGGCCTCAGACTTTATGGCGGAGGCGGCCATTGACATTATAAAGTGTTCATCCAGGGCCATGTTATATTCAATTACGGCCAGACGGGCATTGTGGCTTAAGCCATGGGCAGCCGACCCTACCTCGAAACAATCGTGGTGCCGTATCCCGTACAATGGGAAAGCATTATTTGGCGACAAGATGGATGCAGCAATTACCCGGGTCACGGGAGGGAAGAGTGGCTTAATTCCCCAGGATAGAAGCAGGAGAAAGAGATTTGTGTCACGCCCGGTGAATCAGAGAACCAAAGACTCCAGATCCTACCGCCCAGGTAGAGAATATAGGAGAGGCTGGAAAGGGTCACAGGCAACTTTCCTGAAGTCGGGAAAACCCAAAGCCTCAACTTCCACGACCGAGGGCCAGAAGTCCTTTTGACGCTCGACCCACCCAGATAGGGTCTGTAGGTGCTCGACTCGGAGCATTCGCCCAAGTCTGGGTGGAAAACTGCACAGATCAATGGGCCGTATCCACGGTCCAGCGGGGTCATCACTGGAGGTTCAAAGGACGCCCTCCACGGCTATCTTTTCAACCCACCAAAATTCCGGCCTCCGCAGGGAAAAGGGAAGCTCTCCGGAAGTATGTGCAAGCTTTGGTGCTTCAGCAGGCCGTGGTACCAGTCCCAGCTTCAGAGGAACACTTGGGGTTCTACTCCCCAATCTTCTTGGTCCCCAAGAAATCAGGCGGATGGAGACCGGTACTGGATCTCAAAAAATTAAACAAATACATCCAGATAGAACATTTCAAAATGGAATCACTAAACACCGTGATTCTGTCAGTCCAGCCGGGGGATTGGATGGCCTCGATAGATCTTCAAGATGCCTATCTCCACATTCCGGTCCAGAAGGAATTTCAACCTTTCCTGCGTTTCCAAATAGGGGACTTACGCCTCCAGTTCCGATGCCTCCCCTTTGGGATCTCGACAGCTCCGAGGACTTTTACCAAGGTTCTGGTGGCGATTCTAGCTCCCCTGCGGGAAGAGGGGATCCGAGTGTTGCATTACCTGGACGATATACTAATATTGTCCCAACACAGAGAGAACCTGGAAGAACATGCGCAAAGGGTCCTGAACACATTAGGCAAATTTGGATGGCTGGTGAACTACTCCAAAAGTCAGCTGGTTCCCACCCAGAGGATGGTATATTTGGGGGCCTTCTTCAATACCCCCGAAAGTGCGGTATCGCTACCATCAGAGAAGATACCGGCTCTAATAGCCAAGGTGAAAAGGATGCTAGCAGGCCATCATATACCTGCATCAGATTGCCTGAGCCTGCTGGGGTCCCTATCCTCCTGTATCCCCATGGTCAAGTGGGCCAGATGGCATCTACGGGGATTCCAAATAGGGTTCCTGGCACAGTGGCGAAAGGACCGCCTAGATCAGACTATATGGATTACCCCCTCCATGAAGTCCAGTCTTTGGTGGTGGACGAGAACAGCCAACCTTCAAGTACACTGCGCTCTGGGGCCCATCTCCTGGACCATCCTGACGTCGGATGCAAGTCAGGTGGGCTGGGGAGCACACGTGCAGAGTCACCTTGCTCAGGGAAGGTGGCAATTCAACCCAGTCAATGTTGTGTCCAACATTTTAGAAGTGAGGGCGGCATGGATGGCGTTACAGAACCTGGCCCCCTATCTCAGAGGAAAGTCCATACTGCTACGGATGGACAACAAGGCGGCGGTAGCCTACGTTCAAAACCAGGGGGGAACACACAGCAAGTCCCTTCTCAGCGAAGTGACACCCATCCTGAATTGGGCCGAGAAGAACTTACTCGATCTACGGGCTTCTTACATCCCAGGGCCCGAAAACCAGCTAGCAGATCGCTTGTCAAGAACCTTTGTCGACAACAACGAGTGGTCTCTCAGTCAGGAAGCTTTCTGGTGGATATGCCAACAGTGGGGCACTCCCCAAGTAGATCTCTTCGCCTCTCCCCTCAATGCGAAGACACCCCGTTTTTTCTCAAGGTTCCCATCACTAGGAACAGCGGGGGTGGATGCCCTGATTCAACCTTGGAACTTCCGGAAGGGGTATGCGTTCCCGCCAACCCCCCTGATACTGAGGTTTCTCCAGAGGCTGACGTCAGAGAAGGTCACAGTACTGGCAGTAATCCCATACTGGCCCAAAAGACCATGGTTCCCGCTGCTAGTCAAATTGGCCATATGCAAGCCGCTCCGTCTTCCTTACAGGAACAACCTGCTGTCACAGGGCGGTCTCTCTCATCAACACCCAGAGATCCTGGATCTGAGGGTCTGGAAATTGAGCGGGAAAGGCTGGACAAGCTAGGGTGTGCACCTAAGGTCGTCCAAACACTGTTGCAGGCTAGAAAAGCTACCACCAACTCCACATACTATAGAATATGGAGGAAA
Organism: Lithobates sylvaticus; assembly: GCA_028564925.1. Classification (NCBI taxonomy): domain Eukaryota; kingdom Metazoa; phylum Chordata; class Amphibia; order Anura; family Ranidae; genus Lithobates; species Lithobates sylvaticus. The sequence continues at coordinate 581,765,576 of CM053026.1, read as the reverse complement.
TTTACAGAAATGGCTGAAGCTAATCAGTTTGACCCCCTGGAGCCGGGGGTACAGAATATTCTCCTGTTTCTGCAGGCCGGTTTAGATTTAGGCCTAGGCCTAAACACCTTGAAGGTGCAAGTTTCGGCTCTCTCAGCTCTGACGGATACACGCTGGGCGTTGAATCCTTTGGTGGAACGCTTCTTAAAAGCGGTGCTAAGGCTCCGGCCTCCCAGGAAGACGTTGTACCCAAAATGGGATCTAACAATAGTACTTAATGTTTTATCAAGTCCTCCTTTTGCTCCCACGGAAGAATGCTCCCTGGAGGATATCACCATGAAGACGGTATTCCTAATCGCCATCACCTCGGGGCGCAGAATATCGGAAATCCAAGCCCTAGGGGCTCAAGAACCTTACACCACCTTTTTCCCGGATAGGGTGGTCTTGCAACCCATCCATCAGTTCGTCCCGAAGGTGCCTTCAATCTATCACCTCAGTCACGAATGGGTTCTACCAACTTTCGAGGAGGAATCATCCTCCTCAAGACTTCACGAGTTAGACGTAGCCAGATCCCTGAAACACTACTTGCTGTTAACACAGCAGCTCCGAAAAGACCAAAGGCTGTTTATCATCAGCAAGGGCGCAAAGAAGGGAAAAGCGGCATCAAAGACAACCCTAGCAAGCTGGATTGTAAAGCTAATACAGAGGGCATACCGGGCTAGTGGTCTCCCTGCTCCAAATGCGGTCAATGCACATTCGACAAGAGGGATGGCGGCCTCTTGGGCAGCTTTGGCACGGGTCTCCCCAGAGACGATCTGTCGGGCAGCCAGCTGGTCATCATTTAACACTTTTATGTCCCACTATAGTGTGGACCCAGCAGCTCTCACTTCCCGAGATTTTGGGAAAAAAGCCTTGCAACTTTCTGTACTGTAGTTGTTATTAAAATTATTATTGCAGTACCCTCCCTGTAAGCGAGTTATTAACCATTGGTATGCTGCCATGGAGGCACCAGGAAAACGGAAAATTGAATACTTACCTTCCGTAATTTTCCTTTCCTGGTGCCTACCCATGGCAGCATACACCCTCCCTTCAATAATCCTTAAGAGGTTTGGAGGCTAGTTACAAGAATACTGACAGGGGGGGTTCAACTCCTATTTCTAGAGTTTGAAGTGGTCCTGTGGGTTGGTTGGGGGCGGAGCAACCAACCATTGGTATGCTGCCATGGGTAGGCACCAGGAAAGGAAAATTACGGAAGGTAAGTATTCAATTTTCCGTTGTCTGTATGCTGTTCCGATGGAATAAAGCCTAGTTCAGTACGGGTCCATATATGTGTACCATTGGCGGGGGGGGGGGGGTGTATTGGCGGGGGGGGGGGGGGTTAAAAAAACTTGTCAGATGTACATAATAGAGATGAGTCCGGGAGTTGGCTTGCCTTCATACTGGAGTTCAGCTTTAAGGAATCTACTGCCAGAAAAGTTTTAAGTTCCCTTAAATGTATTCTAAAATCCTTATAATATCTTTAGTTCCTTATAATATCTTTAGTTCCCCGGGGAAAACTGGAGTTTGTAAATGCATTTGTACAGTGGATAAAGTTAAATTCAGGTAAATCTATGTATACTATTCATCAAAATTGTGCTACCAGACTTGTCCCATTCAACGCATTGCCATGCCCTGATTATGTGACCTAGCCCAGGCCTGACAAAAATGAGTAGACTGTAAACCTTGACAAAGCCCCACCATAATCAAGCGATATAGAAAACTGGTTTGTTGCAAACTTCTACATTAGAAAGCAAATTGTAACCCACAGTTAATAATAAAGCTCTCCAGTTCTTTTCCTGTTCTTTAACAACTGCACATTTTTTTATTCTCCATGTAAGATTCAGTAAAAAGTTTATTTGCCAAAACTGATTGAACGTATGTTAATGCTATAAAAAGAAGCCATAACTTCTTGAGAATGTCTTAATTAAAGAGAAATTAGACCCAGTCTACATGCAGGGATTATTTGATCTATTTTCCCGTAATTGCTCAGTAAAATGGGCGAGCATTAGTCTACTAATTCCCAGCACATTTCTGCCTGTAAACAGTCTGTACTGTTAAATTGATCTTCTTGCTAAGGTAAAACGGAGTCAATAGCGGAGCTGCTCCCAAAGGCTTTGTGCGGTACTCAGATAGTATAAATAACTGGGTTTAATCATAGCGGTGCTGTGTGTTCCCAAAAAAAGAAATCAGAGCACCATAAACCCATATTACAAACCCATGATTATATTAATCTGGAGCAAAGTACCAAAATATACATTTTACTTTTAAATAACAATGGTTATGCACTCATTAAATAACTTTATCAAATACTTTTAGTATAACCACATTATTTTTTATTTTTAACCTCCCTGGCGGTATGATTATTTCTGATTTTAGGTCCTGAAAGCGGTACAATTATTTTGCATGGAAATTTGCGTTTTTATATTGTAGACCTGCAATTCTTAGGAATAACTCACTTAAATCTGTCCAAACCAGAGTCTAGTAGACATCCCGGGTATGATAAACACAAAATCATAAATTATAATAGAATAAATAACTATAAAAATTATTCAATAATGTAATCAAATCAAAAACACTGAAATTTGCTCAGTTGCAGAATTGTCGCTGTCATTATATTTAGTGTTTGATGACGGATTTCCCCACAAATCGCTATTGCTCAATTCTGCAAGTGATTCTTATTTATTATCGCTGTTTTCTAGCTGGTCTAAAATCACTTTTGACATAAAGGGACACTTTTTGGTTGCTATGGACAATCTCCAAATTCCAGGCAGAAAAAAATGTATTTACAATATAAAACTACATGCAGGGCACTGGACAGACCACTAGGGACAACGGGGATGTGTCATTTTTTTATACAGTACTGTAATCTGTAAGATTACAGTACTGTATGTGTTTTTACTTTTTTGAATTTGGCGCCGATCTCCACTCCCGTGCGTCGTAACGTCGCAGGGAATGGAGCTCAGCAGCACTCGGCACTGTGTGAATCGAGCGGAGGAGCTCGCACACACAGAGGGGAGGACATCGCAGGATCCAGGGGACAAGGTAAGTAAGTCTCCCTGTATCCTGCAATGCGATCCTGAGTCTGGCTCGGGGTTACCGCTTATGGTACTGAAGTTCCACCCCGAGCCAGACTCGGGAATACTGCCAGGGGGGTTAAAGGAAGAGGATAAGTTATAATAGTAAATTAGGCATGGGATGGGTAACTCGTAATGGAATCAAATAAAGAAGGGTAGATTGAGATGAGAACAGGTGTAAAAATGAAATAGTAGAGTGAGATTATATTGAATTAAAACACTTAACATAATAGGACACGAAAATAGTAATTTGAAATTATAAACTTTTTTATTTTTTTATATATATATATATATATATATATATATATATATATATATATATATATATATATATATATATATATATATATATATAAATTTTTTAAATATTTTTTTTTTTTTTTTTCTTTTTTTTTTCTTTTTTTTTTTAAAATTTTTTGTATTGGTGGTTGTTTGACACACGTAATAGGGCACTATAAAGCCCCCTTTTTAATTATACTTTGAATAATGTTTTGCACAAATTGATTTTTGGTTATGGGTAGGCAAGTGGGTGGGCTTTTTCCTTTTTTTTTTTTTCTCTTCTCTCTTTTGAAGAGGACATGATCAAGGATCTGGTGTGTTTTCTCGAGGTAGGGTTAGTGTGGGGTATGTTAATGAAAATATTTATATAGATATATTGTGCAATGTGTTTTTCTATGTTGTATGTTGGAATTTGTCTTAATAAAGAAAAAGTGATTATAAAATAAAAAACTTACTGTATATACTCGAGTATAAGCCGACCCGAATGTAAGCTGAGGTTCCTAATTTTACCACAAAAAACTGGGAAAACGTATTGACTCGAGTATAAGCCTAGGGTGAGAAATGCGCAGCTACTGTAAGTGTAAAAGAGGGTCAACAATGCCCATTTGCATGCCTCACTGTGCCCATTTGCAGCCATAGGTTCCCAAACTTCAAACTTGGTAGTTAAGGGTTCCTAGATGCCCCCTAGCTGCAGCCACAAATTGGGGCCTCTGGACCCAAAGGGTCCCGAAATGACATTGCCGTAGATGGACACAGTTGACCGATTTTGGGGCCCTGTATCTCAGGGCCGCTTGGTGCTAGGAACCCAAATTTGGTGTGCAAACCCAGTGGAACTAGCACTACAACATATCCAAAGCTGGGGTTCCTAGCACCAAGTGGCCCACAGATACGGAGCCTCAAATTCGGTTTGGAAAATGTCAAACACTGCAAAGCAGGAAAATAAAATCCATCACTTTCCTGAGTAAAAACACCAAACCCCGTACACAAAAAAACTGGCTAGGCACACATTTAACTCTTTGATCGTCCTAGATGTTTGACCTCTTCCCAGCCAGTGTCATTAGTACAGTGACAGTGCATATTTTTTAGCACTGATCACTGTATTGGTGTCACTGGTTCCCACAAAGTGTCAAAAGTGTCAGTTAGGGCCAGAATGTCCGCTGCATTACTAGTATAAAGGAAAATAAATAAATAAAAATTCCAGTATATATCACATAGTTTGTAGACACTATAACTTTTGCGCAAACCAATCAATATACACTTACTTAATTATTTTTTTTTTTACCAAAGACATATAGCACAATACAAATTGGCCTAAATTTATGAAGAAATTTGATTTTTTTTAAAAAAAAATTCATTGGATGTGTTTTTATAGCAGAAAGTAAAAAAAAACTTTTTTTTTTTTTTTTTTTAAATTGTCATTTCTTCTTTTTTTGTTTATAGCAGTGGTGATCAAATACCTCCAAAAGAAAGCTCTATTTGTGGGAATAAAATTACAAATTTTATTTGGGCACAGCGTTGCATGTGCAATTATCAGTTAAAGTATCAGTTAAAGTAATGCAGTGCCATATCGCAAAAAAATGGCCTGGTCATGGAGGGGGATAAATCTTTCAAAGGTCAAGTGGTTAATGCTGCTAAACTAGAAGCATTTTGCCTTATAAGATAATGTCTTGCCACTACAACAACCATCAAGATGCAAAGGGATACACTATCTGGCCTATTTCTTTTTTTTTAAACATAAAAGGTTTATTGAAGAATAAACAAAATACAGAGTATTCAACATGAGTACAATGTCAAAAATGTTGTACAAACTTATCATTAAGTGGTTTCACTGAATGTTCCATTGGTAGCAATAGATTAGAAATAAGATTCCAAATTGTAGTAACTGACTAAAACAGACAAAACAAATCCTATTTAGTATAGTTTGGGCGTTTTAGCCGCCTCCCACCTGTGAGTGGGGAGTTGTACTCAGAGAACTTAAAAATATAGAAAAAGGTCAGAAAATAAAGGGGTGAGATGTGAGCAGTAGAAGAAAAAGAGTGGAGGATGAAAAGTTGCCCCATACTTATAATTGCTGAAGGTACCAGCGAGTATATCCTGAGAGAGGCTCTCACTTTCGTTACCTGATGTCAAGCTGTCAAAGCGAGCCAGGGTCAGTTGTTTCCAAACTAGGGACCGCAGAGTAAGTCTACGGTTAGATTGTCACACTATTTTATTCAGACAATGTGTTGTAGTCTTGGGAGAGTTTGTAGCTGAACCAAGGAGACCAGGTCTTGAGGTAACGCTCAGCTGATTCCTCAGCTTGGGCTCTGGTGTCCTCTAGCTCACATATGAGGGAGATTTTGAGCAACCACTCCCTGATCGTGGGGACCGAAGTGGTCTTCCAGTGGAGCGGGATGATTGAATTGGCAGCTATTAATAAGTGTTTAGATAAACAATTCTTGTATTTCTGTAAGGAGAAATTAGAGATGTGTAAGAGGCAGTTCGCAGCATTCAGATCAAGCCTGGTCTTCGTGATTCTATAAATCGTGTCTGTCACCATGTTCCAAAAAGGTGCCAGTTTCTCACACTGCCACCAGATGTGCCCATCTCCTTGCCACACCTCCAGCATACATCACTGGCCTGCGGATTCCATTTATGAATCTTTACTGAGGTTGCGTACCAGTGAGTAAGGATCTTGTAGGCCGTCTCTTGTGCTTTTGTACTAATGGAGCATTTGTGAGCCAATATGCAGGCTCTCTCCCATTGCTTTTCTGTTATGACCATGTCCAAGGCCACCTGTCCCGTGGAGGGGCGCCCAAGTGCCAACTCCCCTTTTAGGCACACCGACTCCAAAACCGTAAGTTCTCTGGTAAATTGTTCCCTCCTTGTGCTCTTGTAAATGTATGTGCGTATTTGGAAGTAAGTCCATAGGGGTAGGCTGGGCATGTTATTGTCCCTTTTAAAGTCTGTAAAATCCTTAATAACCCCTCCGTTGAAGCAGTGTAGGGTAAGGAGTGGTGATTGTTTATCGTTTAATTGGAGTTGTCTGTTTCCTATACCTGGTGGGAAGTCAGGGTTATTCAACAATGGGGTCAGTGGTCCAATTGAGGAAAAGTGTTTCCTTTGTTTGGCCAGTAGATGGAAGATACCTATGGTAGTCCCTATCAGTGGGTGCCTTCTCATTCCCATTGGGTACCTGTTCGGAGTGATCCAGGGCGAGAATTTCAGGGGGATCGGACTGGAGTCACTTTCAAGTGTCACCCAATCTTTCGTGTCTGCATGACAGTGCCAGTCCATAATTCTTGCAATATGTGTAGCATAATAGTATGTTTTGTAGTCAGGGACACCCATGCCCCCCTGCGCTTTGGCCCTTGTAAGTAACAAGAACTTAATACGAGGTGTTTTGTGTCCCCAGATGATATCTGGCCTATTTCATGAGATGGTTCAAAGTTCAATGACTTGCAGAAACCCGTAAAAATCAACAGATTACTTTCATTAGTAGTAAGAATGTATTATGAACACTCCATATATTAATGGTTTGTGACTCTGTCCTGTGATGTATACAGTGCACTGGAGTTGTCAGCTGTCCAAGGATTTATAGACAATCTGTAAAAATGCATAGAAACTCAAGCTAAATTCCAGGTAGCTATAAAAAATTATTATATTTTTTTTTTTTACAGCTCTGCATTTATTAATGCATTATTAACCGCTTAAGCCCCGGACCATTTGGCTGGCCAAAGACCAGAGCATTTTTTGCGCTTCGGCACTGCGTCACTTTAACTGACAATTGGGCAGTCGTGCGACATGGCTACCAAACAATACCGACGTCCTTTTTTTCTCACAAATAGCGTTTTCTTTTGGTGGTATATAATCACCTCTGAGGTTTTTATTTTTTGCACTATAAACAAAAATAAAGCGACAATTTTGAAAAAAACGCATTATTTTTTATTTTTTGCTAGAATAAATATCCCCCAAAAAATATATAAAAAAAAAATGTTTTCCCTCAGTTTAGGCCGATACGTACTCTTCTACATATTTTTTTTGAAAAAAAAAAATCGCAATAAACGTTTATTTATTGGTTTGCGCAAAAGTTATAGCGTCTACAAAATATGGGTTTGTTTTATGGCATTTTTATTAATAATTTTTTTTTACTAGTAATGGCGGTGATCTGCAATTTTTATCATGACTGTGACATTATGGTGGACACATCAGACAAATTTGACACATTTTTGGGACCATTGTCATTTTTACAGCGATCAGTGCTATAAAATTGCACTGATTACTGTAAAAATGACACTGGCAGTGAAGGGGTTAACCACGAGCTGGCTAGGAAGGGGTTAAGTGTGTCCTAGGGAGTGATTCTAACTGTTAGGGGGCATGGCTACGAGTGATACATCACTGATCACCACTCCCGATCACAGGGAGCTGTGATCAGTGACAGTGTCACTAGGCAGAACGGGGAGATGCTTGTTTACATTAGCATCCCCCCGCTCTTCCTCTCCGTGAGACGATCGCGGGTATCCTGGCCAACACGAGTCCGCGGGACCTGCGATCCTACTCACGGAGCTTGCGGCAGGGGTGCGCATACAACCACATGGCGGCAAATTCAAAGGGACATACAGGTACGCCCATTTGCGCAGCCGTGCCATTCTGCCGATGTATATGTACATGCGGCGGTCAGCAAGTGGTTAAATGTATTTTTAAATGCAAGAAGTACCTGTAGGCTTAAAACTCTAAATTGAAATTGACATCAGCCTCCTACAGTCCACTGTACAGCATCGCTCAGATTCGGGGAGGCAAAGGCAGCACGAGAAACCATTCAGTTGTGCTTCAGTGGAAAGAGCATGCTGATAGGGGGAGAAAGCAGAATGACAGAAAGATAAGCTCAATCTACTGATTCTTTTTGCACTGTCAAACCAAATATTGAAGGAGGAGACCTATAAGTGTTACTGAACCGCAGTAAAGGAAAAAAAAAAAAATCAGGTTTCCTGCCCTCCTGGGCTATGATGTGTGGCAGAGCTGTACAAATCCCAGGACTGGATGGACAGAAATGCAAATCATTTGACAGGTAAAATAGCTGCCATGTACAGTAGATTTATATATTTTATCTGTGTATTTGTCTGTCTGTTCGAAGTTCTGTTTCAAGGTTATCTGTAACGCTCACGTAGAATAAAAACAATTGCGTGTAAAAACAGTGTTTTCTTGTAGTTTAGCATCAGTAGGTCAATGTTTTTATTACATGGAAACATGATGCACAATTGAAAATATATTTATCGAGATCTCATAGGGAGCACAGATTGTCCTGTATATCACTCTGCAGCATGATGTGAACAGAGTCGTTCCAGTTGCACAGTGATATACAATATCATTACTAAAGTATTAGAGCGTGTTCAAACTGCAACTCAGGCAAAATACACAGAGAAAGTGCTGTTTTCAAATGAAGCTGCGGCACGTTGTGAAAAAAATCCAATGCCTTTGAGGTTACATTCAACTCAAAACATTGTGAAGTATGTTTTAAAAAGCATGGCAGCCTGAGTTACTACAAATCAAATTACTTTATACATTATAGCTTAAGGCCCCTTTCACACGAGGCGGACTCCGCTTGCACGGAGTCCGCCTCTGCCCGCCGGCTCAGCGGGAGATCTCTCCGTTGATCTCTGCTGAACCGGCGGATGACAAGTCCCTCTCTGCTCACTGAGCGGGAAGGGGCTTGCGAGCGCCGCTGGTCACAATGGAGAGATCGGATAAAAACGGACAGCGTGTCCGTTTTCATCAGATCTCACCCGATACGATCCGCCAGCGACGGATCTGGACGTAGAGCCATATGTCTGCTTTTGACGGATCGGACCGGGTTGAATGTCAGCGGACATGTCTCCGCTGACATCCGACGCTCCATAGATTAACATGGAACGCCCGTTCAGATCCGCCGTCAAAACTGACAGGCGGATCTGAACGGTCCGATCGTGTGAAAGGGGCCTAACAAACATACATTTAGTAGGAATGCTGCCCAAAACAATACCACCCTATCATTGTGACATCTCAATAAAAAGCTTTTCATCCATCTATGATTTTTGGGGCAGTTATCCATTACTAGGTACCCATCACCAAGTATTAGCGGGACTTCAGTTCCAACACACTACTGCTACCAGGGGGGTTTGTGGATGTGCAATAATGGAGTTTGGATTGTGAACTCTTCTTTCCTGAAAGCCACAAGCCTCCATAGGAACTGGTACAATGAGCTGAGGCTAAAATGCTGTTTAGAGCACAATGGACCAACAATCATACTTAAGATATCAATCTAAAAAGTCTGAAAGTCTATATCTGACTACTTGATCCAATAGTTGATCAAGTATGTAAATTCATTTTTTATAAAGGATGATGAGTTTTTATGCATGCTTGCAGCATTCAAAAATCTTAAAACCCTATATGTTTCGCAAAATGAATAATGCTCCTTGAGCACTGGGTGTGGCATTGCTGCTAGCAGTCTGTTAGGCCCCATGCATACTGGGCATTTAGGTGTGGGCAAAAGGCACAGGTGCACGATCCAACCTCCTCTGCTAGTAGCCTGATAAAGTGGTTCTAAAGCCTTACCTGAGCCCCCTCCGATCCAGCGATGTTCTCGGCCTTCCTCCTCATTGGCTGAGACAGCAGCAGGAGCCTATTGGCTCCTGCTGCTGTGTCCATCACAGCCAGTGAGTCAATGAGGAGAGAGCAGGGGGGGCTGCGGCCCTGTGTATCTTATGGACGCATACAGCAGCGACTTAGGAGCAAGCACACAACGGCTTTCTCTGGGGGTACTGCTTGAGAGGGAGGAGCCAGGAGCAAAAGAAAAGGATTGGAGCTGCTCTGTGCAAAACCACTGCACAGAGCAAGCAATTATAACATGTTTGTTATTTAAAAAGAAATAATAATATAATATATATTACTTTAAACTCTATGAGGGGGCTGCTGCAGATTTTATTGCATTCCAGGCAGTCATCCCTGGGTGCATACTGCCCTAAACGTTAGTACCACTTTGTACACTATCCAGCCCTGTCCAGCTGCCGCAGCTGTCAGCTTTTTATACAGTCTAAAAGGCTGTCAGCAGTGGGGATGCTTGCACGGTGTATGGGGCCTAAGATTATAAACTCAGTGTATAGCTCCCAACTGTCCCTGCTTTTGATGGACTGTCCTTGATTTGGAGTCCCTTTATCCTCCTCATTTGTCCCTCATTTTGGTCCGATCTATATAGTTATATATAAAATGCACTTTTTATCAAAAAGAGTTTCCCAGTGCTAAACCTTTCATCCAATTTCCAAATTGCTGCATTTGTAAATGTCAAAAGCCAGTATAAAGGAATAGTAGTAATAAAATAATGAACTTGTGGGTTTAACTAATAATTTTTTTTTGTATCATTTACCTTTAAGGGGGCATGGCAGGGGTTTGCCCTATGCCTACATACTTTTGCTAACAGGTGTCCCTTGTTCCTATCTCAAAAAGTTGGGAGGTGGCCTGCAGCACATAAAACAAATCTCAACTCATGAACTGCTAAGTCCTCTACGGTTTTCAGAGGATGACTGGGGAAACAAAACCTGTACATTAAATGGCAGATCTGTGTGGTAAACACCTTGCTAATGAGAGCGTTCAGGGGAAAAAAGCCAGACTTATTCAAATCGATGGGTCCACAACTGCTCAGAGAACAATTCTTTACAAGTGCAAAAGGTCATCTCTAAACACAAAAGCTTGATGAGGACCATGCCAGAATCCACTTCTGTCAGCTAAGAAAAGGATACAGATTACAGAAGGCATGAAGATCACCAAAAGTGGATGATAAAAGATGGGGGAAATGTTACCCCATTTGAAAAATATTAACACTTGCTGTAACATGCAGATGGTTAGGTCAGAATTTGACCAACAGATCCTGAAGGCATAAATCCATATTTTTTTTTTTTGTGAATGGTTCAAGCTGGTGTTGGTGGTTGTGTAGGTAGACAAAGTTTGTTTAGCACACAATATGTGCCTTAACAGTTAAACCTCATTTCAGTGCCACACTTGAGTATTGTTGCTGGCCATGTTTTCTCTTTATGGGTTCTAGATAGGGGCACCTACATCAAGCTCAACCCTTTTTTAGAAATCTCCCTCGTCTCTGAAGGCTATGTTGGATGAAGGCCTACCTGGCTGGATATAAATTAAATTGAAAATGTACATAGGCACTAACTTTACATACTTGTTGCTAAATCTGAAAAAATGGCCATAAACCTTTCAATCTGATTTTACAATCTCTATACAATCTGCTTCAGGATTTACCAAATCTATGATGTTTTAGAGCCTACTAAAGAAATCCATTACATTTGAATCAAATCAGACAGGCCCTTGAAGTACACAGTTCTTAGCAGATCTAAAGTGGATTGTACAATCAAATTAAAGATGACTGTATAGTAACTGTACAATCAGATCATAACATGTGAGGCCAGCTGTTTTTGCAGAATCTCCTGCAAATTCACAATTTCAAAAAAAAACATGCACAAACATCTAAAGACCACAGAAAAATTTCAAAGACAAATCCACTCTCTAAAATGCATAATAAAAGTCAAAGCCTGGTACTTGCTTTAAAGCTTTTTACGTATCATAAAAAACAAGGTTAATCTAATAGATATCAGATATTTGCTTCTAGTAAACAACTTGTACCCGACAGACTAAACTGCTAAAACATATTTGCACAGTCAGTAGATGATCAGAAAGTAACCTAAAAAATGTGGAACTATAAGCAAAATTTAGCATTTGCTCTATAAACTGTGCAGTTTAATGAATTCTAATTTCGAATTACTTACTTTCGCTTTTCTGTCTCAAACCTAGTGAGAAGTCTCCTGAGGCCGCCACTCTTAAATCCCTGAGAATGTGCTGCTGGGGCGCCAGTGGTAATGACATCATAGAGGGCATCTGGAGGAAAAAAACATATAAGCACTTATTCTGAGCACAGCCAGGCAAACAAAGAATAAGTCCTTAGTCAATGAAATAGAAAGAGTGCATCTATATTACCATCAAGTGATTAATTAACCAGAGCCAGCAGGGCCTGAAAGTTGGGAGATAGCTAGTTAATCTTCTGCTGAAAGCATGTCTAACTAGATTTTAATAGTCACCAGATCCCTAGTTACATCTTTATTTTGCATCACGGAGTGAAACAATATGTTATAGTTTGCCCAGTTAGTAAAGAAATGTTTGAATTATGCATTAATTAAATGTAAATGAGACATTGCTAAGTGTGCATATTTGTCATTATGTACAAGACTGCCTTTGGTCTTTCAGAAAAGCAAGATGCTGAGACAGGCAGCAAAATCCTAAAATGGGAAAACTTAAAATACAGCAATAAAAGTTTTGCTTAAGCAAACTAAAAACTTTGGTTTGCATACAAACTTTTAGAAATAATATTAGTACTGTGACCTTGACAAGATCATTTAGCAATAATACGAGTCTTACTATGTAAAATTCTGTAACACAACTGATCACACCTATAAGAGTCCTGCATATGGATGATTAGGGTCACAGACCACACCACTCCAGGTGATGGCAATACCTTTCTTAATTATCAGGTGCAGGTCCAGTCCGTGATCTGGGTAACTGATGCAAGAGACAAAACGATTGACCGCACTCCAAGAAAAAGGAAAATTGCTTTATTGGTATAAGTGCCGGTTCACACTAGTGTGATGCGAGAACCCTGCAAATCAACTGCGGGTTCCCGCATTGCACCCGACACGCACAACAGTTCACACTGCCATATGCAAACTGCGGTGGAGTGTCATTATATGTTATCGACACCCCCATTTCAGCTCGCGTATCGCACTGCGAACTGACAGTTCGGACATGAATCGGATCACATATGTGTGATCACACATGCAATCCGATTCTGGTCCGAACAGAAAAAAGGTTCCTGTGCGTGTTTGGACCGAATGCTGTGTGATATCAGTCATACTATCATTGCACCACACAGACATCGCATGTAATGTGAACAGCAGTGGCACTGCGAATTACATGCAATGTCTGGCATCGCACTAGTGTGAACCAGCACTAAAAACATCCAACATGAAAAACCATTGAGGTTACAGCATCATGACAGCACAGAGGAAAGCATGGTTGAGGCGTTTCATGAATTTCTTCACTTAGTCATAAGGCTAAGTTATGACTAAGTGAAGGAACTCATGAAACGCGTCAACCATGATCCCCTCTGTGCTGTCATGATGCTGTAACCTCAATGGTTTTTCATGTGGGATGTTTTTATACCAATGAAGCAATTTTCCTTATCCTTGGAGTGTGGTCAATCGTTTTGTATCTAGGGTTAACTAGGGTCACACACCACCCAGATCAGCGCTATGTCTGTGGCCGATACGGCCAGGTTTTTCCAATATGTTGTGAAGAAGCCTGTACAAATCAATAACAGGCTAATATTGTCCACAGCTGTCCATAGCTGTTAGCATGTAATCCTACCTGGAGTGAAAAGCTGTGGTTAATGAAGAATGTGCACGCTGTTCAGAAACAGTTTACATCTAGCTATTAAATGCAGGTAAACTGCTCCATGTTTGATTACATGTGAATAACCATGGACAGTGTCAGCCTGTCCTTGATTTGTACAGGCTTCCTGTCCACAGATGTTCAGAAACACCTGGTTATGCACGTTGCAGAAATACTCTGACCTGAGCAGTCCATGAGCCCTATAATTTGAATGCAGCTTTAAAAAAAAATACAGGTGGTCCCCGGGTTACAAACATCCGACTTACAAACGACTCCTACTTACAAACCAAGGGAGACAACAGGAAGTGAGATTAAATCTACCCCTAGGAAGGGAACTTCACTCCTATAAGAGTTGTTATGGGAAAAAGGTGTCTCCACTGAAGCTTTTATCACCAATCCTTGTTTCCACAACAACCCAAAATGTTCAAAATCCTATTGTCATTGGGACACAAAGTGAGGTGACATCTTCTCAACAGGAGCACAGACATCAAAACAAATGTTACAGGGGTGTTAACCCTTCCCTATGCTATCCAGAAAATGTAAAAATAATGTTTTTGGCTGTAGCTACACTTAAAAAATGTACCTGTTCCGACTTACAAACAAATTCAACTTAAGAACAAACCTACAGACCCTATCTTGTTTGTAACCAGTGGACTTCCTATACAAAACAAACCACATCTACAAAGAAAAAACTAAACACAACCTTGCATATTTAAAACATTACACATTCTAATATATTCCATCTCTCTGGTCCAGAAAATCTTTAATATTCACCAATTCAGCACCAGACCAGGTACCTGAAGCCATTTTGTACAAATCTTTTGAATTTTAGAGCTCATCCTTGCTGAAAAGTCAACTGTCTCGATTTCAAATTTAAATTGACTACCGATATCCATTCCACCACTGTCAGTGGATGTAGCAAAATCTGCTTTTGTACAATTCATTTTCTAGCTAGAAACAATGTTCTATTTGGTCCCATTCTCATATTAACTTCTCAGATTAATTTGCTTTTCTAGATGCTCTAGATACCCCAAAATACAGATGTAAGTATTCTACATTACATTTGGTAAAACAGCATTAACATCTTGAACACCATATTTCCAATATCATACCAACTTCAGAAATTTCCAAATAGGACATATCAAATCCCCCAGGGCTTGTCCACATCTAATACAATTAGATTAATCCTGAAAGCCAAATGGGAAGTTTATTTATTTCAGGTACTTCTACAGCGCTGTCAAATTGTGCAGCACTTTACATATATATTGTACATTTACATCAGTCGCCCTGAAGGCGCTCACAATCTAAGGTCCTTAACTCAAATTAATACACATACTAGGACCAATTTAGACAGGAGCCAATTAACCTACCAGCATGTCTTTGGAGGGTGGGAGAAAACCGGAGTACCCAGAGGAAACTCAAATTGGCACAGCGAGAACATGCAAACTCCAGGCAGGTCATGTTCTGGTTGGGATTTGAACCAACGACCCTAGTGCTGCTAGGCAGAAGTGCTAATCATTTAGCCACTGTAAAGTTCTATACCTCCTATGTACAATAAATAACTCTCTGAAAAGCTGATATTGAGACAGAAGAATTAGATTGCTGACTCTTCATTCTCTTCGACATTGCCTATGCCTCAAGACCATTGGTCTCTGTATTTCAGGTAATATTTCATTAGATGTTTAAAGTGGTTTTAAACCCTTACAGACCACTTTGTGCTACAGGTAAGCCTATAATAAGACTTACCTGTAGCTACCCAGGATATCTCCTAAACCTGCACGGTTTAGGAGATGTCCCCTGTATTTGTATGTGCCAACATCATCGGCACATGCGCACTGACACAAACTGAAGCAACGGCACATATGTGCCGTTGCTTCAGTGAGTGTGCCGTTACTGTATGCATGCGCGAAAGTGACGTCATTGCAACTCCAATCACAGCGCCAAAGCCACGGTACCCGGAAGTAATCCCCGGGAGTGGTGTCGGCCGTGGTGTACAGGCACCACAGTGAGGGCTTCAATCTCAGGCGAGTATTACATGATGAGCTAGTATGCTATGCATACTAGCTCATTATTCCTTTGTCTTGCAGGTGTTATTTTTTTTTTTTATTATTAAGTGGGTTTACAACTACTTTAAGGATTAATATGTTGTATACACAAGAAATGAACACCTTTTTATGATCAGACAACACTGCATCCTCTAACATTGGAATCTTATAACATTTCAGATATGTGAACTTATTCTGGGAGCCTACTGCAGGGTGCAGCTGTAAATACCGATAACAATTTTACAACCAGTAAAAGTAAAGTTTACACCCAAAAAATTTGTTTAGGCATAGGGAACTCCACCTGTAGCCGTGATTTTAGGGAATCATTGTACAACGTAATACAATTGCTCAAACCATAAAATGTGAGTAAAACCCCCTATCATTTTCAGCCAAGGAAGCTGCCAGATTTGCCTCTGTTTAATCTACAACTGCCATGATGCTGCACATGTGATCAGTTATAACACCAGCCATTAGATGGTTTGACAGTTTGGTTGAGAGCACAACCAATATGAGTGTTACATTTCCGGCATGTGCCGTAAATGAAACTTTTTTATGGATAGGTTTACTTCCACTTTAAAATTCCCTTGTTTCGAGAGGGCAAGTCCCTCCAACTTTTTGATTTCTTTATACACATAGCTACCTTAGATTGGTGGAAAAGAGGTAAACCATTTTATCCCTTGTAATTCTTTAACCAATCTCTATATAGAAAATATTGATACCACTCAGAGAATAAACAATCTCCATCTGCAGCACCTCTATTAGATCTACTTCTCCAACTAATATAGAGGGTGGATCACTCTACCCTAGCCCACAAATGCACCTGTGCGTCTATATAAAATACCCATCAGTTTGATGCCCCACAACTGGTAATGTTATCTGTTCTAAATAGATACCTGGAGTAAATGAAGGAAAACAAGTGCAGCGCTAATAAAATCTACAAGTAACAAAGTGACAATGTGATACACTGTAATCAATTAGTGACATAAATCATAAATCATATAACACAATGTGATTCCACTAAAACAAAGAGAAAAATAAATAAATGAACTAAAAGTGCAGTCCAAATAATAAGTGGTTAATAAGAAAATATTTCCATGTGTATCGAATGCCAAAAGTAAAAGAGAAGGAGGAACATAGCATAATTCCGTATAAAAATGAATTTATTTAAAAATTATAGGAAATGCACTTACATGCTTCCAAATATAAAGCGCTTATATAGTCAAAACAGCGGTGTTTGAGCAGGTCATCAAGCGTTCAACGCGTTTCGCTTGAATAAGCATCATCTGGGGTCATCTTTATGTCACTAATTGATCACAGTGAATCACATTGTCACATTTATATTTGTCACTTTGTTACTTGTAGATTTTATTAGCGCTGCATTTGCTTTCCTTCATTTACTTCTTTATTATACCTTTTAGTGCCGGCAGCTACATCTGGCGATAGCGCGGTATATACATACATTCTAAATAGATACCTAGCTGTTTATTTGAGTATGCCTTTTAGAAGAAATGCCCTACTTCATCTCCTTCTTTCCATGCCCCTCTCCAGGATTTCTCCAGTGCCTTATTTCCTCAGGAACTCTCTACCCCAATCAGCCTGGCTAGCGCCCATGTTCTGTTTTATTCAAAGCACATTTTTTTTTTACTGGATCCTGAAACACTTCCTAAATAATCAAATAAATATAAGAATTATTACATTTCCACTTCCACTCTATTGACTTCGTATCTGCTTTAACATCCGCTATTTGTTTCACAAGTAGCCCTTGGAGATATACTTTTAAAGTTAGTCCAGTCAAAAAAAATCTATAAATTATAATTATTAGAGGAGAACTCTGCGAACAACCTTAACCAATACGGTTTTAATCTCCAAGGAAGCAAAGTATCTCTGTTATTGCTTTTAAATTGTATTAGCAATGGGGAATGATCAGAAATAACCCTAACCATAAATTCACATGAATTAGTGGTATAATATTAGGAAAGCAAACTGCTAAATCTATCCCAGGCAACGTTGTATGCATTTTAGAGAACAACATTATTTTTCTCTCCAGGGTATTTTATGCACCATATATCTAGTAATCCAAACTCTTGCAGTAACTTGCCAAAAGAAGAAAAGACAGTTAGGAGACTATACCACAAGAGGAGGAATTATTAATTTCAGGAAGAAGATTTTTAAAGTCCCCTACTACAATAAGAAACTCATATTGGTTATCTGAAATAAATTTAAAATTGTGTCATCACTTCACTACAATGTGGCAGGGTAATTTAAAGCAGTGGTCATCAACCCTGTCCTCAGGGCCCACTAACAGGCCAGATTTTATGTATTACCTTGGGGGAGATGCAGACTAGAATACTGCAATCACTGAGCATCAACTGATATCACCTGTTATGTATTTCAGTTATCTTGCAAACCTGGCCTGTTAGTGGGCCCCGAGGACAGGGTTGATGACCACTGATTTAAAAGGATAGGTTCACCTTTTGGTGCATGTAACACATTACACCAATTTAGTGAATAACATACAGCAACCAGTGAGCTGATCAGGGAAGGCTGGCCAAAGTGGGCCATAAAAAGTCTAATTTTTTTGTATACATTCCTTACTTAGGACCGGATCAGGAATCACACAAGCACACAAGTACGTTCCTGTGTAATTCACTTGAATGGCCTGAAATCACAGTGCACCACACCAAAAGTAGTGCATGTACTATTATAAAAAACACACTGCAACCAGATCGCATGATACTTCTGTACCATGCGATTTGTGGCAGGCAAAGGCACTGCATTTGTGACCTCAGTTTGGGGTGTCATTAGCATTGCATTGACACCCTCTGCAGATTGCAAGTGTCATGGATTTTGAACACGGTGCGGGAAATTCGCATTGGAACCTGCACCACATTACACTTACAATAATATAGGAACTTGCAAAAAATGTGTTAAGTAACAATGCAAAAAAATAAAAAAAATGCATCGTATTAAAACGCAATGATAAGGAATATACAATTGACAAAAAATATACTGTATTAAGACTTCCATGACAAATGATTTTAATTAAACTTTAAGTTACATAAAAAAGCAAAAATATTCAGCAGGTACAGCCATCATGGCTCACACCAAGTGAGGAACAGTGGAGACATTCCAAATATAATAGAACTTGAGCAGTACATTACAAGGCAATTTACTGCAAAGATAAATTACAGTATTACCTTACTTATTTATTAGTAGACATGTGCAATTCGTTTTGTTTTTTTTCGTTTTTCGTTTTTTTTTCGTTATTTTCGTTCGTTCGTTTTCGTACGAATGAACGAATCATTCGAATCGTACGAATAACGAATCGTAACGAATCATTCGAATCCGATTAACGAATCATTCGAATCGAACGAATCCGAAAAACAACGAAAATCCGAAAAAAAATAATTAGAAACAATGAATGTACTAATGAAGAAAATCTGAAAAACGAAAACGAACGAAAAAATTCGTACATTCGTAACTTTTTTTTTTGTTGAATTGGTAATTTTCCGTGTCCCTTACAATGGTGCTGCTAAACGTGCTTCGAATGGATTGAACAAAAAAATTCGTACATTCGTAACTTTTTTTTTCGATTCGTAACTTTTTTTTTTCGATTCGTAACTTTTTTTTTTTTTTTTTCGATTTGTAATTTTCCGTGTCTCTATTGAACAAAAAAATTCGTACATTCGTAACTTTTTTTTCGATTCGTAACTTTTTTTTTTCGATTCGTAACTTTTTTTTAGATTCGTAAATTATTAAAATGTAATAACAGCATACACATTACATAAAATTCTGAATTATGCTCCGATTACGAATCTACGAATGTTACGAATGTACGAATAAATACAAATGCGTCCGAAAAAACGAATCAACGAAAAAATAACTCTTACGAATGTACGAATCGTTACGAATACGAACACTGACGACTTACGAATGTACGAATCGTTACGAATCCGAACACCGACGACTTATGAATGTACGAATAGTTACGAATCAACGGAAACGAAAAAAAACGAAACGAAAAAAAACAATTTTTTTTCGAAAACGAAAAAAACTAAACGAAAATAAACAAATTTTTTTGTTGTGCACATGTCTATTTATTAGGAATATTAGGTGTATTATGGGTAAGGAATACCCAAGCTAGGAGGAGGATAAGGGAAGGGAAGGGGTGGTGGGGAAAGGAAGCAAGCATAGTGGGGATATAGGGCTGCAACAGATGGGAAAAGAATACAGCACATAAAGTAAAAATGGGTACAAGTTAGGAAAGAAATTATAGCGCAAGTTAAACACGGGGGCTGCCCCCCTATCCATGCCCCGCTGCCCTCCCTATCCATGCGCCCGGCCCCTTTCTGGACGTCGGGCGCATGAATTACAGCGGCAATTTTTTTTTTAAGCATCTGATTAGAGCCAGAGGCTCGAATAGGCTTCAAAATAGGGTGGGCTCGGGACGCAGAGCATTGCGTCTGGAGCCCACCCAGTTGTGTTGCAACAGTGAATTAATATTCGCTGTTGCAACACTGATCCTCCTCCCAGCCAGGAAGCGGGTCTGATACCCATTAGCCGATTGGCTAAAAGGACAGGCAATCCTATTGGATGGCTAAGAGGAGGGGAGGAGGAGAAGAGCCAATGGCTTATGCCTGGATGGCCAATCCCCACCGCTGCCTGATCCCCGCTGCTGCTTGGTGCCCTGATGCCCGATGCCAGCTGCTGCTCCTCGGATGCCCGATCTCTGCCGCATAGATGGGGTAAGTGCCGGTGGACCGACCGGCAGACAGCAAGGGAGATTAGGGGTGTTTGATAAGCCACGGGAGGGGGGGTTCGGTTGTTTGCCGCCCCCAAAACAAAAAAAAAACACCAGTCGCCACTGGCACCACTTGGCTTTATTTATTGAAAAATTGAAGGAGCCAGGTGGAAAATTATTGTCCGAACATTATTATAAAATTATTGTTCACCTATTCAGACAACCGTGGGGGCTGTGGCTGTCGGAATACATTTGCTGTTAGGAGAGATTGCTCCATTCTGCACGGCTGAATACGTATTGTATGGCTAGAAAAAGTCCTCCGAGCCATTTCCACAGTCAAAACCTTGACCGTAAACATATTGATGAAACCCAGAACTATTTGTTTTAGATTCTATGGAAAAATGTCTTTATTAATTATTGATTGAGAATATGGAAGTAGCATAACACGATCCACCTCACAGCTGATAAACATTCTAGAGTGTATTTATAAAGACATACACAGATCAAAGAACTAAAATACTCGTACATGTTCTATGATGCCATTAAAAAGACACAACACTTGCTTTATCAATATTTGCAATCAATACCAAATTTTAGGGTCTGCCACTAATTGTAATTCAGAAGGGTTTGTAAGCCACAGGAGAAGTGACTTTCATGCTTTGCCAGATTTCTATGAAATGTCCAGTGGATGCAGATAAGCTGCATTATATATTGTGTCCTGATATTGATTATGTGCTATTGTCAGTAATGCATGTCTATTAAATGCAAGTGTCCCAAAGGACTTGAGAGTGTAGCTTGAATTATATGTTGAGCAATATAAAATCTGCTGCATTTTTTATGTCTTTCTTTCTAATGCTACAGAATATATTACATTTTATAACAATACGTATTCATTATCTGGGACAATGTGAAATGACTAGTGCCAATTAAAATAGACTTTTAATCTTTACTGCTTCCAAGATGAAACTAACATTTCGAAGTACAGTGCTAAAAACCTTTGACATCAAATTGATGCTTTATTGACTATGGCATTAGTGAAAAGCAGCTCTGTTTCTCCATATTGGGCCCGAATGTAATTTCAGTTTAGAAAGTGTATCATCAGCCTGCATGCACTAGGTAATACACTAATAGTCTAGAAGTGCTCTATTACAGTGTAGTTTTGAGGGCAATTCCATTCACATTTGTGCCTTTTACATTGTTGCTGTTTATTTCGAATGTGTTTTAGGTGCATTTTACATATGGTGCAAGTCATCCCTATAAAAGTCGCTGGAAACCATGTACAATTGGTATATCTGAACTGTCTCTCTGTAAACAGTGCAGTGTAAGTTCAAGTGATCCAGCTGTCATCTCCTGCAATGCCGCATTTAGACCTTGGGGGACTTGGGGCCCTTCAAGTTCGGGGCTCCTCAACATAGACAATAAATTATATGACAAATAAAAAACTTGAACTAACATGAATTATAAACTGCATAAGTTAGGTTCCAAAGAAGACACTTATCTGATTTTTTCTCAATTTTATGGACTGTAAGAATACACATTACACAGGTAATTTGAACTGGCAAGTCATACATCACAGTTATGCATCACACTACAAAAAGTCCATCTTCAATTAACTTATCAAACTATATCATCTTGAGGACACTGCTCCCCACAGCCAGTAGGCATAGAGCACTTAGTCTTTTATGGGTCATCGTGGTTCTCAAATAATTTTTTATCAGTGCCAATTTGCTAAATTCTATCATTATTACATTTTGTAAAGGAAGTCTGGGGCCCCCTCTGGCAGGGGGGCACAGGGAAATTTCCCCTTTCGCCCCCTTATAAATCACTGATCACTGGCACTGATCTCCTGTAAATACAGTGCCTTGAAAAAGTATTCATACCCCTTGACATTTTCCACATTTTGTCATGTTACAACCAAAAATGTAAATGTATTTTATAGGGATTTTTTGTAATAGACCAACACAAAGTGGCACATGATTGTGAAGTGAAAGGAATATGATAAATGGTTTTCAAGATGTTTTACAAATATATTAAAATTGTGGCGAGCATTTGTATTCAGCCCTCTTTACTCTGAGACACCTAACCAAAATCTAGTGGAACCAATTGCCTTCAGAAGTAACCAAATTAGTAAATAGAGTCAACCTGTGTGTAATTTAATCTCAGTATAAATACAGCTGTTCTGTGAAGCCCTCAGAGATTTGTTAGAGAACCTTCGTGAACAAACAGCATCACAAAGGCCAAAAAAACAAACCAGACAGGTCAGGGATAAAGTTGTGGAAACGTTTAAAGCAGGGTTAGAATATAAAAAAATATCCGAAGGTTTGAACATCTCACAGAGCACTGTTCACTCAATTATCCAAAAATGGAAAGCGTATGGCAAACCTACCAAGACATGGCCATCCACCTAAACGTACAGGCCAGGTAAGGAGAGCATTAAAGGGGGATTCCACCCTAAAGTGGAACTCCCGCTTTTCGGAACCCTCCCCCCTCCGGTGTCACATTTGGCACCTTTCAGGGGGGAGGGGGGTGCAGATACCTGTCTAAGACAGGTATCTGCACCCACTTCTGGCATAAACTCCCGTGGGAGTTTACGCAAGTTCCTGTCCCGGCGCGCTGTCTGCCGGGACACACACGTGTCCCGGCAGACAGCGTTGAAGATTCTCATTGCGCCGCGCGACTCGCGCATGCGCAGTAGGGAATCGGGAAGTGAAGCCACTTCCTGATTCCCTCACCGAGAATGGCGCCGGCTACAGCAGAGAGCCGAGCAAGCGATCGGCCTCTGCTGCCGACACCGCTGGAACCAGGGACAGGTAAGTGTCCGTTTTTTTAAAAGTCAGCAGCTGCAGTATTTGTAGCTGCTGGCTTTTAAATTTTTTTTTTTCAGTACAGTCCCGCTTTAATCAGAAAAGCATCTAAGAGGCCCATGGTAACTCCGGGCAATCTTAGAAGAAAACCTCTTATGCCGCGTACACACGATCGGAATTTCGGCCAGCAAAAGACCAAAGGCTCCATTGGAATTTTGCTGGCCAGCAAAAATTTGAGAGCATGTTCTCAATTTTTCCGACGGAAAAGGTTTCTATCATAAATTCCGATTGTCTGTAGCAATTCCGACGCACAAAATTCCTACGCATACTCAGAAACAATTCAACGCATGTTCGGAAGCATTAAACTTCATTTTTTCTCGGCTCGTCATAGTGTTGTACATCACCGTGTTCTTGACGGTTGGAATTTGGTGTGACCGTGTGTAGGCAAGACAGTTTGAGTGGAATTCCGTCGGAATTCCATTGGGAAAACCATCAGAGCTTTTTCCGACGAGAATTCCAATCATGTGTACGCGGCATTAGAGTCTGCAAAAGACTTAAGACTGGAGCAGAGGTTCACCTTCCAGCAGGACAATGACCCTAAACATACAGTCAGAGCTACGATGGAATGGTTTAGATCAAAGCCTATTCATGTGTTAGTATGGCTAATGCCGCGTACACACGAAGGGACTATCCCGCGGGATTGTCCGCTGGACTCAAGTCCACCGGACAATCCCCTCGTGTGTGGGCGCCGGCGGACTTTTTGGCACCAAAAGTCCGGCGGACTAGGTTTTAAGTTTTGTTTTAAAATTGTCCGCTGGACTTGGCAGTCCGGCGGACAATCCCGCCGTTAGTAGGCTAGTCCGCCGGACTTTTGAAATGAACGGACTTGCCGCTCATCAGACAGTCCGTTCATTCCTGCTGACTTTTTCCAGCGGATGGGCAAGTCACACGCTCGGAAGTCCGGGCGTGTGTGGGGAAGTCCCGCCAGACAAGGTCCGGCGGACAATCCGCCGCACTAGGTCCGGCAGACAAAGTCCGAACGTGTGTACGCGGCATTAGTCAAAGTCCAGTCCTAAATCCAAATAAGAATCTGTGAATCTGTGGCAAAACTTGAAAATTGCTGTTCACAGATGCTCTCCATCCAATCTGACTGAGCTTATTTTGAAAAGAAGAATAGGCAAACACTTCACTAACTAGATGTTCAAAGCTGATAGAGACATTCCCAAAAAGACTTGGAGCTGTAATTGCAGCAAAATGTGTATTGACTCGGGGGGGGGTTCAATACAAATGCACGGCACACTTTTCAGATATTTGTAAAAAAAAATTAAATCATTTATCATTTACCTTCCACTTCACAATTATGTGCCACTTTGTGTTGGTCTATCACATAAAATCCCAATAAAATACGTTTACATTTTTGGTTGTAACATGACAAAATGTGGAAAATGTCAAGTGGTATGAAAACTTTTTCAAGGCACTGTATGCAGCAAAGCATGATGTATGCGTGTTGAAGCTAAAGTTCTACATTCAGTGCTAGTTCAATATGATTGATCAACTTTTCTTTTCATTCTACGGTAGCTTTAATACTATTTTGATGACAAATAAAAAAAATGGTTTAATAACATGGTTGTGACAGAACGTCCAGCACCCAGCTTGGGTGCCTCCATCAAGATATTGCGTCCTCCAGTCTGGAACCAGGAACCAGGTATTACAGCAGGATATTGCACCCAAGCTCTAGACGACACTAGCTTAGGTGCAAACTGGAACTCGAACATACAAGATCAGTTAGAGCCTGATCACATTACCCTAACAATGCAAACTGTAAACAGGAATATAATTAACATAGCTAAGGAACAACCAACATAAACATTCAGTACGCAAATTAAACAACTAGCCGCCTAGGTGACTCAGTGCCCACCCAGACCATTCAGCACCAGTCTACAGCCCTGAATACACAAAGTACATTTTATGTTTTTTTACTATTTTAAGCTGATGATATTAACATCTACTCCGAATCTCACAGTCTAAAGCAGTTATTGCTGGTTTGGGCACAATGGCCTCAAATCTGTATCCCAGTCCTAGATTCTCAGAGTCTGCGTGTTTCGGGTAGACATGGACTCCAAGGGTCCCACAGGCACCCACCTCAAAAGCCAGGAAAGCCAGGGCCCATAGTCAGTAGACAAGAGGCTACCCTGCAGTCCCCTCCAAAAGCCCCCATCTTGGTTGGGTCTGTAACAATGGTGAAAGTTGATAGAATTTGCAACAATCCTTATTGCTCAATTAGATGTTACATTTCAGTTATTTAGAACAGTCTTAATAATGACAGCTAAGCTGTTGCTGAATGAGGTACTGCAATCAAAGCCATATTCTGCTGACATCAGACTGACCAGCTGTGGCCAGACAAGAAAAGTCCTCTGCTACCGATCAGTATCTACTTACAGCCGGGGAGTGTTATTCTACTGGCATACCAAGGGCATTGTCGCAGCATTTAGCAGTTACAGAATGCTACATCTAGTAAAGTACCCTTGAGGATGCATTATCATTAGTTTAACACAAATAACTACCTTATATCAAGCCACTGGATATAAACATGCCACAACATTTTACGAAGCGGAGTCTAAAGAGTAATGTAACCATCAACAACTTTTGTCATGTATTATAAAACACTGCAAATGTACCATCCCCAGCTTGACAGGTGCTTTCTTCTCCCAGCGATGTGTTCTGAGTGCTGCAGAGAGCGATCATATCTTTATGACACTCACAGCTCATGTTACTCTTACATGCCATTTGCATAATGCATGAAGATGAAGAGAAGAATTCAGTACAATCAAAGCCACACCATGCAAACTGGAGGTTATTTTGCCTGTCAGCAGGAGACGGAGCAAAACAGGCTTGTATCTTTTACTAAAGATTTCCTCATTATAGATTTACATTTTTGTATTTTTTTTTTTCTTTGAGCCGCATTAGTTCCCCGCTACACAAGTCTTGATTAAACTTGGTAAAAGATACTGGAAAATAACAAGAAAGAACAAAGTTCATTCTACATATGGGTCTGTGCCAGGCTGCCGGAAATCGTGATTTACTCCACAGACTCTTTATAAGACTTTGTAGAAATGGGTATATAAAATTGAAGCATGGTTCCAAGGCTATGTGAAAACACAGCACAATAAACTGGAGGCTTGCTCGATTACTGTCTGGGGCAGCATCATTTGTCTAAGTATGTGTAAGTCACTCCTCCCAGCTGACCACTCTCAACACGCTGTGTACCAAGGATCTATGTTTCGCACCCTTTATAGCTTTCCCGAGACATCTCTCTGTGAAGAGAAATTGTTTTTCTTTTCACAGAGCTTTTATGCTGCCCTACTTCTCTTACTAAGCCTGAGAATAGGTCTTGCCCTCTATAGAGTACAATCAGTGTGAGAAATCTCAAACTGGGCCATTATACAATCAACAAAATAACTTCTGACAGCAGCACATACTGTATGCAACATATTTATTCTTATAAATCAAAAAAAAATATCACTTAGT